>CAOLHI010003984.1:0-140872 GCA_948474755.1 Ctenosaura bakeri | reverse complement strand
TTGTGCAAAGGGGAGCCCACATGGTTCAGCTACTGTATTCTGGATAGCCGGTTTCCATCTACCAGTCTCCCACGTGGTGGCGACAGCACTCGCCCCCTCTTCTGCTTTTGGCACCCAGACTTGATGGGGCAGATTGGATGCCCTTCTACAGTGCTTGCGCTTGTGTCTGTGAAGGAGCCACATGGGTCACCTCTTTGGGGCAAAGTCGTTTCCCCTCTCCCTCCTTTTTCCATACTCATCTCCTTTCCACTGACAGAGGAGGGGAAAAGGTAAAGTACTGCCTCTCCCTAGCCAACTCAGCCTCCTTCACCACCCACTTCCAAGTCTAGGGATCTGTTCCCTGTGGCAGCTGAAGGAAAGGATTTCTGAGATGACTCTGGGACATGAGGGTTAGTGCTCTCATTTCCAAGGAAGCCTCAGTTGCTAGCTGCCTTAAAGCCACTGGAGGAATCCAGAGCTTATTGAGGTTAGAGACCAGGGTGGCTGACCTGTTTGGGGCTGCAGATGCTGAAGTCTGCTCCCCTTGAATTGAGCTCCTATTTACCAGTTGAGGCAGGGCTTTCTGCCAGGTTTATGATCGAATGCCTTGTCCTTCCCATTTTGCCTTCCATTCCATATGCGATGATTTCATCTGTGCTGGTGTTCTCCAGCCTGTTGTGACCGGCGATAAAATTGCAGATATGCAGAGAAAAGGTTCTGGGTGAGAGAATCTGACATTAACACTCTTCTTCCTCCCTTCCTTTTCTTGGTCAGCACATTTGAAATCTAGAGCCAAAGAGCATAGGCACATCTCTCTTGGGAAGCAGCAGTAGGGTTTGACAGTGATTTGGCCATTGCAAATATTAATCGTAGCACAGTGGTTTTAGTTTGGTGGTTTAGGGTTTGTGGAGTGAGGGAGGAGTTGAATACTTCAGAGAGGAGGAGATAAAGTACACCTTTCCATAGCCTGTGCACACAGACATAGCCCTGCAGGGATGCCTTTCAGCGTAGGCTGGACCAGCTGGTGTCACAAGTGGAAGGACAGGTTTTAGTCTCACTACAAATGCATTCATTTTATGTTTTCCTCTGTAGGAATAAAGAGATCTATTTCTTCCTTTAGCAAAGAGGTGAGTGCAGGAGTGGGCCCCAATTTCTTTCTTCTTCAAGTCTCATCCTTTATCCTTGACTGTCTCTGCAGGACAGTTCATTCTTTTTTGTTACTCTGTGGCAAGGGTGGGCAGCGGTGCCCTTCCAGATGTTGGACTGCAACTACCATCAGTCCTAGCCAGTAGTGAGGGATGCTGGGAAATGCAGTCCAGTTAGCATCTGGAAGGCCACAGTTGCTAGCTTGTGGTCTAGGGTGTGGGAATGTGACAGTCACCATAGCAACTTGAATATCCACAAAATGTTATCCAGTTTCACAAACTGAGAAGGGCCTAGCCTGTTAGTTCTTCCATGGGAAATACTAAAGATCTTCTGAGAAGTCTAGAAAAGAAACTTCTTTGAATCCTTGGAAAGCTGCTGCTAGTCAGAGTTGAGCAATGGACTGCTTCACTGGAAGGCTTGTTTCCTAGGTTTTGGTTAGAAGCCACTGGTAGCTCCTCAGAGTCCATTATACTTTTCAGTTGCAGCTGAGATCTTGAGACTCCAGCCTCAGCAGTTAGACTTAAAATGGTACCTGCCTATTTAAAAAACATAACTAGGGGTGTGATACTTAGGAGGGCATGCCATGGCCCAGAGTTGAAAGTTTCATGGGCTTGATCTGTTCTTAAGGCTGAGATAGTAGACAGACATACAAACTTCAGTCCTAATCTAGCATGATAGCTTTTCCAACCAATTATGCTGGACCCTGGAACTTTTCTGGTTTTTGCTTGGCGTTTCAATGCATTTTTAATTTGTTTAGGTCACTGCTTCCTTAAGATCTGGCTCTCACTTAGAATCATAACCACACACAGAGCTGTACATATGGAAAGGTCTACTAACCACTCCTGAAATCCACAAGAATCTGATCTAGCTATAGCAGAAAATACAGATGGACATCCTCATTTGTGCGTTTGACTTTTGTGGATCTGATAATTTGCAAACCTTTCCAACCCCTGCCCCCCCCCACCTCATGTGCTTCTTTTCCAAGGGAACTTTCTGTTTCAGTGGCTCTGATCAGGCCACACAGCCCTTTAAAAACATGTCTCTGGTCTTTCCTCTTCTTCCACCACCTGTTTCCTGACCAGCTAGGGATGGCTTGCAGCCTGATTTCTGAACACCACAAACCCTGTCCCAGTGGCACCTTACATCCAAAGAAGGAGATGGGCAAGAGAGAGGAAGTGTAAGGCCACCATGCCAGCCCCCCTTCCTCTCCCTTTCCCTGGCCTGGTTTTGACCCTGGATGCCTGTTCTCACTGCCATGCCTCAGCCCCCTTTCCACAGACACACACATTTTGATTTTTTTGATTTTCCTACTTTTGTGAGGGTTTGTACCCCTAACCCTAGCAAATGTCAAGGGCCAACTATAGTGATAAGCCCCTGATATTTAGAAACCAACAGATACAGGGACAGTGTGAGACTAAATACTCTCCTGGTCAGAGGCATCTTGCAAAATACTCTCCTGGTCAGAGGCATCTTTCTTCAGCTGTGGAGGAGCTGGAATCTTCCCCCACCACAGGGCATTTACTTAAATAACCGTTGCTAAGATCATTTCGGTGATGAGGTTTATGTAAGTTACTCTGTAGTCTTGGAACAAGTTTGAAATGACCTGCTAAAGCTTGGCCTTTGACAAAAATGAGATGAGCTCTCCAGGCTCCTCAGTCTTAATCAAGGTGATGTTGCCACAACTCAATGACTTCATCTTTAAACAAAGAATGGTAGCATGGTATCATTTGCCAACCTGGCCTGGGGATGTCTCAGCTTGCAAGTTCAAAAATATACAAGAGAAAGGAGATTTTTGGAGCTGTAGTATGTTCTGCAGTGATGTCTTGAATTTAGCAGTTCTGAAGTGAAGCTTCCATTTTTGTATATCTTGCAGACAGAGGAAAGTAAATCCCTAAACAAGGGATTTTAGAGGTACCCATGTTTTTATATTCTGAAAGGTTCAGAGAGACGGAAGTGATAGTTGTAGGAGGAATGGGGAATGCCAAGTAAGCATCATATCCCCAACTGGAGTCATTAAATGCTGCAGAGAAGGGTGACCTAAACTGAGTTTAACAACATCCCTGCCAAATAGGAATGCTACATCCTCTTTACTTTTCATTCAGCCTGAGTTGGGGGGACCACTGAGGTTCTAGGAGCCTCCAGTCTTGAAACTTAGGGAGGAAAAATTCACCTAAACAATAACAAAAGATGAGAACTGGATGCAGTCCCAATGCAGTTTATAGAATAACACACACACTAAGTAAGAAGATGGATTTATGTATTATGGTTGGATAAGTTGAATAACTATATACACACTACTGTAACACCTTGAATGCAACAGGATGAATAAAAACAGAGCTGAAGTTAATCATACATAGCAGGATGGCCTTACTAAGGCCCTTTTCACATGGCGTTTTTAAAGCGTATTAGCCACGCTCCCTCCCCATTTCATGAGCCGCCGTACTGCATGACGTTCTGGCGAACCAGGTGCTATCACGGCCACGGATAGTGCTGATAGCGCGTTTTCTTATTTTCGCCTGAAAGGCGAAAATAACCTCCCTTTCACGCATTGGTCTCGCGACCAGAGGGCCTGCAGAGCTGTCGTCCAGTGTGCTTCCGGGAAGGACCTGGGAGTGGGCGGGGTGTGGGCAGTCCCTGCTGCCTGTCCCTCACGCAGCAACTCCCAGGGGACGCTCCGCCCAGCAGCAGGCCAGCCGCTGCCCCCATCGCAGCAGAGAACACCGCACGACACATCGCCGTGAGAGGCCACTCTGGGGCTGTGTTGCCACTCACACTAGAGATGACAGCAGCCCCTGGGGTCCGGCCGACTGTGTATTTTTTTTTAAACCCGGCGCTATCATTAGCACGTTGCCAATGTAGTATGAAACAGCCTGTTGGCAGGATCTATCGTGCTAACATTGGCACGATAGTCAATGAAACAATAAAAAAAACCCACTGACCAATCGGGGCGGTGGGGCGGGGACAGGGTGGGACCTGGGCATGGCCCAGGACGCCAACATGCGGACAAGGCACCAGGCGGGGACTGGTGCTCTCTCGCGAATGCCCTACCATGTGCAGACTGCAAGGGGCTCTCTGCTGGGCCTCTTGCGATATTGGCAGTATCATGAGGGCTCTAGTTCATCGCGCTATCAAGGTAAGGTGCGAAAAGGGCCTAAGGCAAGATCTAGTACCACAGGAATGAAAGTATAAACTGAACAGGAAACCAACTGAAATATGTTTTGAATGTGAAGCAGTGAACTAGGGACAAATTAGAAAAACCCAGTCACGAAGCCGAGGGCCCAGAATTTTTCAGCACTTTGTAGATATGCAGATTCCCATGTGAACTTAGCTGTCCCAACTATTAGACTTTACTGTGGCCTTGAAGAAACAAAAACAAGTGATAGTGCAGGTACACATAATGGAGCTTTAATTCCAGGCTGCTGGAGAATTAGAAGCTGTTAGAAAAGGAAATGCATTTCATGACAGTGGATTTTGCATGGCGCTGATGTAGATAGTTAAGTGTTCTGTTCTTAGATTACTTGGTCACACTGAGCCTGGGCAGTGTGAAGTACCTCACATACCTGGTTTGTCTCTATCATAGTTTTTCAGAGGGGAAAAGTACTTTGCTTCTTTGAGAGAACTTCAGATTATGGGCTAGAGTGCTAAAAAGACTGCAGGAAACTGCTATCTTTGTGGACCCAGGAGGTGCAGACAAACAGGATCCAGTGTTGTATTATTCCAGTTCTGAAGTACAAAACACATATGCACACCATCAGTTATGGAAGATGCTCATACAAGTAACTTACAGCTTTTTTCTGTTCAAATATATCAGTGCCATGGTGTCTTGTGTCTGTGTGTACATGCATGGGCATCTTTCCCATTATAGAATAATTTAGTCCGCATTTGACAATAAAGACGTGAGGACGGCAGTTGTGTGTTTCCTCACTGATTTCTTTTAAATCTCTTTTGCACCCCAGTCTGGAAACCTGGCTTTTAAATTGTTTGGGAGCAGAACATGATTATGTGAGGCCTGACTTCAGGCTGCCCAAACCAAGAAAATTAGAGGTGAAAGTGCAATTCTTGCTGTTCTTTTGTCTTCTACTCAGAGACATTACCAGATGCTAGACACTTGGATGTTGAATTTGTGCTGTGACAAATCAAGACCAACCGAACATGGGGGAGCATCGTTGGAGGTTCTTCCTGCTTGCATTTGAGCGTAGGATAACTTTAATCAGAATCACAGGAAGCTGCCTCTGCATAACCTTGCGTTTTGTTTCTCAGAGGCTACAGTTGGATGGACGATCAAATCTGAGTTTAATAAATCAAGAAATGGATAATCCTCCTGCACCTGCATGCAGCTACTTGACTCCTCCCTTTGTGCAGACAGGAATATAATCCAGGAAGCTGAAAGTTAATTAGCCTTCTTTTATGTCCAAACCAGAAAACTAGGGTTAATGGCTTCCAAGGAAGTCAGAATACTAAGCCAACTACAAACTGTGACCACGTCTTATGTTGATTTGATTGGAAGCTATTAGTTTACCTGGTTCAGATGCAATGAGATTTAATTGTTTGAATGCAACCAAAGAGTGATGATATAATCTTAGATGATATAATTTTATCTGTAAAACTGAAAAATAAGAACATTATGCAACATCTTTCTTTCTACCACCACCAGTGATCTGGGAGTGGGAGGTATTGAATTAACATAGATTTTAAAGAGTAGGTGCTTTGTGACACTGGAGTAACATGAATAAAATCTGATCTCATGGGACATCAATTGCTTTAGGAATAAATAGGACCTCAAAGCAAGCCTGAAGGCAAGTAGCTTCTTTTTATGTGCTCATTGACCTTAAAAATCTTGAAGTGTGTGAATTTGGGTGGCTTTGGTCATTTCAGAGAATAAAGCAGTGTATGTTTTGCTTTCCAGTTCTTTCAGCCAAAATTTGAATTTATGATGTTTTCTTTACACTCTACAAAGAACTTGGGATAGCTAGCGCCCAGTGTCTTTGCTGCAGGATGGGACTGTTTTGTTACATACTTCAAGAAGATAATCCTCTGAGCCTTTCAGAAGATGGATAGGTTTAAATCAGCAATCTGTAATACTGGAAGTAAATTTGCAGAAAAAACGTGCCTTAAAGCCTTTTGTCAGGAAAGACTAGAGCTGAACTCTACTCTCATGCATTTCAGTTTCTAAGCAGTGTGCTACTTCTGTACATTTAATCTGGCACAGTACATTATGAGAAAATGACAGTTCAAAGTACTGGATGAATGAAATCAATGTAGCAAATGGGAAGAATGATTTAAATGTAGCTAGTAGTTTTGTGAATGGAATCAGCTCTTTCAGTGAATGAACTTGCTTGGGAGTGCTGTTGATATGCTGTAAATGGAAAGTACACATGGCAGAATTCAAATATTTAAAAGTGGATTGATCAAATTGTAAGTTTTGTTTGCAGTGAGGTAAAAGGCACATTTTATGTTGTAGGCAGTGCTGAAAATGAGAAAGTCTTTGCTATCTAGGAGGGGTTTTGTTTGTTTTTGTTTTTTAAGCTGATGTTGTGATATGCCTTCAAGTCAGCTATGACTTATGGCAACCCTAGCTTAGGTTTTTGGGGTTTTTAAAAAGATTTCTTCAGAGGAGTTTTGCCATTGCCTAGTGTCACCCAGTGGGATTTGAACTTTGGTCTCATAGGGACCAGTCCAACATTCAAACCACTACACTATAGTGATTTTCTATTCAGTTTTCTTAAAGACAGACACCCATTGTTTGCTGTTGTTTGAATGGTGAGTCATGAAGCTTGTTTGGATGTCATGATAAAGTTTATCATGATGGGAAATAATGGTAACAAAATTTTGGGCCTTGTTTGGAAGTATATGTCCCCATTTTTGGGTAACTGGAAGTCAGAAGTCTAAAACGGGCTTAATGGATGGTTGAAATAAGCCAGCTAAACTGCACGCAAAATTATGTTTGTTGGATTTAGATGAAACTACAAGCTGTGATTAATAAGAAAAGCTTCTGTAGACTTCCTCATGGTTGCGCAAGAGGATGGCTAGGTGGGAGTGTGTGAAACCAAGCTTTGTTGTGGATTATCCTATGTAGTCATTTTTTGACTGGAAGCTCTGTACATCGCATGCTGGAAGGAGCTTGTCTTTCCAGCATTGGAAGAAGTGCAAACTTCAGCTTGTGTACTCAAGGCTTCAAATGCTGTGTTTAAGACTAGGTGTTTGAACTTCTTGGGAGTTTAAGAGCCAGCATGGTGTAGTGGTTTGATTGCTGAGCTAGTGCTCCAGGAGGCCAGGGCTCATATCCTCACTCAGCCATGACCAACCTTGAGTAAAATCACACTCAGTAAACCTCCTCTGACTAGATCTTGTCTGGAAGCTCCTATAATAGAGTTGGCATACAGTTTTGTACAGCTTGGGTCCAGGTTATTTGAAGGACCGTTTCTCCCTTTATGAGCCCATTAGTGCTCTGAGGTCATCTGGAGAGGCTCTTTTCTCTGTTCTACCACTTTCTCAGGCTTGTGTGGTGGGAACAAGTGAGGTGCCTTCTCAGCGGCTGCTCCCAGATTTCAGGACTTCCTCCATAGAGAGACCAGGATGGCCCCGTCCTTGCTCTCCTTCTGTCAGCAAGTCAGACCATTTCTGTGCCATCAGACTTTTATAAATTGACTAGATTGGGATTTTAATGCTGTACAGTGCTATACTTAAGGTTTGTACGGTGTCTTTTAATTCTAATGTTTAACGTTTCAACTGTATACATGATTTGTTTTCGAAATTAAGATTTATATGCTCTTACATAGCTTTTACTTATTTTATATATGCTTTTAACTGCATTGAGTTGGGAGAAACGTGAGATGGATATGACCAAAATTATCATTATCACATTCCCTTCATGATAAACCATGGTTTTTCACTGGCCCTATACTTGTATTGGCCATCTTTAACATGCACGTTGCAGGGTCCTTTGTACCAGTTTAGACAGGAGATCCTCTTGGACTCTAGCTCAGTATTGCCTAGTCTGACAAGCAGTTACTCCCTTTGGTCCCAGGCAGAGGTCATTCCCAGGATTGCTACCCCTTTCATTGACAATGTTGTGCTTCAAGCTGGGGCGTTTCTGTGTGTGTGGAAAGTGCTTTTTTGTTTAACGGTGAGGTGACCCTTGCACTAACCTTTTGTTCTTGTCCAGAGAATATTTCTGAGCTCTACTCTAGAATATTAACTTTCCTAAGTTATCATTCACTGTGATGTCTAGACAAACATTGTGCAGAGTTTTCATGATGACAGTTGCATTGTGGTTTCCCTACACTGACCGGGTGTATATATATATATATATTATATTGTATTTAAAAATGTGTCTTAATTTCATATGGATCTTAACAGTGCAGATGTAATTCTGTGTTCGCACACCCTCAAGCTTTGTACAGCTCTCACTGTGGGCACCAGCTGTGTTTCTGACCTTGGGCTTCCCTGGCTATTTCCTCCTTCTCCTCTTTTTTTGGTTTTGTTTGCACACTCTGGTAATTATTGTTATTAGTGTGTAGGGGTGCACAGCTGTCTTTCTGCATGTCCTAAATGATTTTGTATTTTTCAAAAAGATCGGTCTGCTATCCAGAGATGAGCGTGCATGTGTGTGTGTGTGTGTGCATGTGCGTATGTGTATGTAGGCAGCAGATACATGAAGAATGACAAAGAATGGGGAACAAACCAAGATGAAACAAAGTGTGAGGAGCTGGGCAAGAGAAGGAATGCAGTGTTGCTGAATGCGGACTTTGTTCTAAGGTCTTGGAGATAAGGTAGTTATGAAAATCGTTTGGAACTCTGCAGGATAAGCTTTGTAGATCCAGATGAAGTTGGGCCTACATATGGTCACATAGAATTTGGCCAGCAAGAAATGGCAGTTGGCTGATGATGACTGAAGCCCCAGGACTGATCCAGCTGCAGCAGCAGCTTGGCAGCCAAACCTATGAAATTAAGAGGCCGAGGAAGCATCAGGAGATGTTTCTTCCAAAAATCTGTTTGTGCAGTCTTGGCAAACAAATAGGGCTGCTGTGGGTATGGCAAGGAGGCAATGACAGAAAACATCGAGTACATGTATGTTGTTGTTGTTTTTCCTTTTTTTGGTCACCAGTTCTGAATCTGAATAATTTCTGTAGCGGGTGCTCAAGGAGGGCTGGAAAAACTTCTTTCTTTTTTCCTAAAAGCCAATACTTTTTCCAAATTCTAAAGTTTGACGGCAATCTAGACTGTATAACTGCTTCTGGCAAGTGATACAGAAGATGGTGTTTGAAAGATGGTGTCTGCTAAAAACTCTGAGGATCTCTATTTTGAAGGGGGGATGTATCTTGAAGTCCAAACAAATTTATGTGTGAAGTTCTTTTGGCTTCAGATACTAGAGAAGACACACCACACACTTGAGAACAGAACAAAAATACTGGCTTCTCCCTTAGGTATCATTCAGTGGACAGTCCTTTGATTAACCAGTTAGGCAAAGAAGTACCAAGTGCAAGCTTGGGGATTAGTTCTTCCAGACCTCATTATGAATGATAATCTATATTAAATTTGTAGTAGAATAGAAAGGTAGAGGGAACTATTTTTTTTTCTCTGACAGATTTTCAGACTGTTCTCAACCAGAAAGGGTATGGAGCAGGTAACAAATTGAAGAGAGAGATTTGGGCTGCAGGTTTTAATACTTCAGGGTGTACAATTTAAATTGTTTTATTTTTGCTAACACGTAGTTACATTTCCAAAGTCTACAGCAAGTTTACAGTTTTGAAATATGTTATTTAAAAAAGGGTATTTAGTCAGTTGAGCAGTTTAATCCAGAAAAGCTTGAAAACTTGCAGTAGATGGGTACTGAACTGTAAGTAGTTTGTCATTTTTCAGTGACTGTTGGTGTGAGTGTGAGCTTCCTAACAGCACTTCTTAAAGAGCATGCTGTGTGGAAATGATTTCCAGTGTGTTGTTTTTGTAAGGCAGACTTGGGAAGAAGTGTGATGTGATGTCTGTACTGTTGGCCCTCCACATCTGCTAGAGTTAGCGGCACAGGAAGGGAAAAGAATAGAATGGAAAAGTTGGAAATATCAAAATGTGTGTATGTGTCTGTCTGTCTGTGTGAAGGGGGTTGAGGAATAGTGGGGAAAACGGGCATGCAAGGTCCAAACTGAGTCAGGGGAAGGAGAGGGAAGCATGTGACCATCTCCATTCTTGAGTGTGAGAGGGCATCAGGATGGTGTTGGTGGTGCTGAGAAATTGGGGCATGATCCATCCTTAGGTGACCAGGCAGTGACTGACGAAGAAGGAGGAAGACCAGAGGTGTGTTTTTAAAGGGCTGCACAGCCTGACCGGAGCCACTGTGAGGGAAGGTTCCCCCAGTAAAGAAGCACCTGAGTTGGGGAGGGGCAAATAATCAACATCTGTGAAATAATCAAATAATCAAGCCTGGAAATGTGGAAGGGTGACTAGTTTCATTCTGGGTGCGTTTGGAAATGAAATTTGATTCTGGAGTGGGCAGATGGCATAATCCAGTGTTCTTCCTCACTGGCTATCTTGTCTAAAGCTAGGGGAGTTGTTGTTCGTTGTCCATCATAGAGTGCATAGATATATCAGGTTCTGGGTTGATTGAGGTGGGATGAAAGAACAGAGGAAAGGTACTGAAGCACACCTTTTAGTTATTGTATGGGTTGTGAATGTGTGAAAGACTGTTTGATGGCTGTCTGTAGGGTATAGCCCAGCCTGTTGCATCTTTTCCAGCCATTATTGCTGATTGATGGTGCTATAGGGTGGAGCATTCCAGAGCCTGAGGGTGAGGATTAATCTGCTTCCTGCTTTCTTCCTCTTCCTTTTAAAATCAGTTTGCTGTTTACATTGTCATTTTTATTTGCCCTGCTTCATTCACCAAATCATCTTGTTTCTTTAGCTCTTAGCCTCTAAGGTAGGGATGGCTAGATGTCAGGTTTGTGGGATCTGATGTTCTGTAAAAGGTATGCACTTAAAATTAGATAATTCTTAGTGCAAAGATTTTTTGCAGAGTACTGGAAGAAAATGGAGATACAGTCATTACATACACACACACACACACATATATGAAACTCCTGGGGCCCTTTCAGACTATACAATTATTGCGCTATGTTTCTATTTTGACTGCCATGGCTCCGTTCTGTGGTATCCTCAGATTTGTAGTTTGCTGAAGCACTAAAGTGCTCTAGCTGAGTAGTCTAAGGATTTCTTCATAAACTGCAAATCCCAAGAATCCATAGGATGTTGTCATGGGACTTGTTTGAATCATAGTGCTGTAATTGTGTGGTGTGGAACGGTACAATGCTTAACTGCTGTCCCCTTTCTTCATTTAAATTATAGTTACAGTTTAGGGTGAGGGAGAGTCTTTTCTTTGTTGCTATAGTTAAACAGTTAAGAGTCAGAAATCTTGGTCAATCTATTACAGATCTGCTACTAGACCCAAATATAACTTACGTGTACCTTGTGCCAGGGGAGAGGGCCATTCATATTTAGCTTACTGTAAATCATCCCCACTATGACCCTGGAGAGCAGAGTTCGATTCCTTGCTTGATCATGGAAATCCACTGGGTGACCTTAGACACATCACATACTCTCAGCTCCAGAAAACCCTGTGATGGGTTTGCCATAAGTGAACAGAACTTGAAGGCACCACCACAACAACTCATCCCAATAAGGTAGGATGGGTTATCAGTCAGAGAACAAGTGCATTGAAAGGATTTCAAGGAAGACATTTTGGATCACACACCCTTATATTAGTAACAGTTGTACACAGGAAAATGGTGTGTGTGTGTGGATTTAATAGGCTTGGGAATGGCACAATAGAAAATCAGGGAAGCTTTGTTGGGATTAGGAATGGTACAGCAAAATGTATATCCAACCCAAAACATTATTAAAATGTGGTCATCAAGGCAACTAGACTCCATCCTCTTCTGTGTATCAGAACATTGTATATTGTAAATCTCTTGCAGTGTGTGTGTGTCTGTGTGTCTGTGTGTAGGCAATTGACAAGTCAGCCAACAAACATGCTTGTTCCTAAAGTGATAATGCCCACCACTCTTGACAGCTACCACATTAGAAAAAAAACACTTAGAGTCAATGTTACTTGTGGAAGAAAGTGCAGGAAGAAGAGATTTAATCTTCTGCGGGCGTAAAGTCAGCTGCACCAAATGTTCTAATGCCTGTATGACAGCATGTTCTTGATTTTGGGACCTGTGGAGTAATAAGTTAGCCAGTGTTCGTATGGGCTATTGTAGCAGCCAATAGCATGTAGATGGACTAGAGAGAAAATACATCTTGGAGTGATTATTCTATGTACCTCATTTGTTTACTGTTCTAATATTTAGAAAACTTGCTGATTTGAGGTATGCTAAACATTCATTACTTTATAGGCTCACAGAATGTGAGGTAGTGGTGTTAGGCTGTTGCAGCAGAAACAACGAAGAGTTTTGTGACACCTTAAAGACTAACAAGTTTTGTTGTATGTTTTCATGGATGACATTCACCTTGATCTGATTCCTCTGATGAACTGGGCTGGTGTCCATAAAACCTGATGCCAGCTACAACTTGTTAGTTTTTAAGATGCCATAAGACTCTTTCTTCCCTTAGTCATTCCTAAAAACTCAAGATATTAAAGCAGATTGCTGTGAAACTGCAAGTGGCATCATAGCATTTTTAGGGATATTAGTGGGATTCAGTATTTGGTTTGTGGACAGCACAGGATGGCAAGCCTGAAACTTGTCATACTGCCTATTTGCATGCATACCGATATTTATATGTCAAAGTACAACTCTTTGTTAACTTAAATCTCTGTAGTTTGGTGATAGTTTGTGACTGAGTGGATTGCTGTGTCACACAGATAGACCAAAATTTATTGTTATAAACTTTGAGTTTTTTCTTTTCTTTTCTTTTTTTAAATAGACATGCTCTGCATTTTTAAAAAATTGTATGTATTGTAACAGCATTGGAAGTAACTTAACTTGTGCTTTGGACATACTCAGTGATTTCTAAATGTTGAAGTAAGAGTTGAATAAGAATCTATCTGGCATTACGACTTGGTAGTACGTTACAACTTGGTAGTACATTACATTGGATATCTGAAATCTGGTGAACATTTGTGTTAGCATATGAAAGTTGACAGACTTGAGATGAATTTTGTCAGGATTTGCAACCATTTACATTTGGCTGACAGTTAGCATTCTCTTTGCTTATCCTCAGAGTTGGAAAACTCTCTATATTAGAGCAAAATTCACCTGGGACTGTCAGCATTCACGTGAGAGTATAAATATTCATCACATTTTAGACACCCATACAACATTAGGGCCTAAATACCTTAAAGCTTCCATATCTTATCTGATCTTGGAAGCAGAGCAGAGTCAGCCCTGGTTAATACTTGGATGGGAGACTGCCAATAAATACTAGGTGTTGTAGACTATTTCAGAGGAGGGGGCTGGCAAAACCACCTCTGAGTGTTCCTTGCCTAAGAAAATCCTATGGAAAATTCATGAGGTGTCATAAGTCTGTGAGCAACTTGATGGCAAACAGAAACAGAGCAATGTTATAACAGATCTGAGAACAGCTTTGCAGGTCATTCCTAGATAATGGCAGCTTTGTTTCCAGGCCTTTTCTTATTTTTTAAAGTGCAACAGGGGTTGTTAAAACTGTGTGCCATTAAACCAGAAATCTGCAGAGTCTCAGTAAAGAGAGAGGATGTTCCTTCAGAATTAGTGGCAGTGAAGTGTCAGCAGTAAAATGGCACCTAGACACGTTTCTTATCGATATGATCAGCACATGTGGAGAGGATTTGGAATATCAATTATTAACAAAATTTTAGAACATCACTAGGAGGTCTAGTGATATTGCAGCATTTTTGGTGGATGTTCTTTGTGTTGCTCTTAACTATCACCCAATGTCATCTGGACCAGAATCAGTGTGAGAGCCCAGACTGTAGAATTTGTCCACTAATGCTCTCCATGAACTCAAAGTGTCTTCTCTTACTCTTTATGCACCTGATGGAAGATTCTGAGGCGAATGCATGGAGTCATTTTCAGTTTGCATTGGGGCAGTGGTCAGAAAAAGCCATGTGAGAGCTGTGGCTCAGTTTAGTTGAGTTATATTTATTTACCTAAAACCAAAGGTCGTCATAAAGTGTGGGCCATGACACACCCTTTGCTTCTGTCAGTCAAACAGGGAGTGCACACCAGAATTCTTTGAAGCATCACAGGTAAATTCTCTGGTACCGTTTTGGTCATTGGCTTCCAGATCTAGTAGTACTCATGTGTTAGTGAGGCAGCTTACTAGGATTGACAGGATGACAGGTCTTTACCCTTTTCTTGTGCATGTAGTTTTGTATGCACTCTGGCATCTGATGGAATATTTGCATTTCTGATCATCAAGCTCCCATATTTATGTGTGCCATGGCAAGTGTGCCACCTGCTTCTGGCAAATGTAACAAGAACCCAAGTCTTCTCACCAAATTTGAAGCTTCAGGGCTTGACATGGATCATGCCCACAGATGTACAGTGATCTTCAAACTTTCCACAGCTCTAAGGTATGGATTGGGAAGTAGGCTGAGTGTTGTTGGACTTCATTTTATTCAGGTGCTCAGAGTCCCTTGGCCATATAGCAACCAAACCAGCAAACTCTTGTCATCTTTGCCTGCAGGAAGTCAGCAACACTGGAAGAGGTACAGGATCTGTTGGCCATGATTGTTGGATTGGGCCACTGCTTTTCCTTTACCAACACCATTTTTGTGTTTTGTTGCATCACCCTGGTTCTGAGATACTGAGCTAAGTGGTTGCAGGGAAAGAGCTAGAAACCCATCTCCTTCCTGTAACCCCACTTCACAGATTCACAGGGAATTGAGAATCCTATATTAGCCCTTTGATGCCAAGCTCATGTAAGCATTCATTGATTAAAATTATCCACTTTGTTATAGAACTATTTTGAAAAAAAATTACTGATCATTTTGTACAAATACAACAGCTTCCTTTTCTGTATGTTTTGGTAAAAAAAAAAAAAACCCTCAGGAGTAACCACTCCCAATTGCTTTTTAAGTTGGGAGAAATTTTTAATAAACAAGTTTGTGCTCATGCTAGGAGCCTCTGCAGAGAAAATAGCAAACATGATCTCTTGCTCATGTGCCGTTGACTCTTCTGGAACTCTGTCATTATTTGCAAAAATCTTCATTGTCATCCTGTACACATGATTCACCTTTGACTCCTCTTATCCACCTATCACTTCTGCTGGTGTGGAAGTAAAAAAGGAAACCAAGGCTGCAAGGCTGCAGCTCAGCGTTTGTGTAAAACAAGTTCCTACAAAATAGATGACTCGTATAACCTTGGAGCACATCAGTCAGGTGGTGCTGTGAACTCCTTCCTTCCTTCCATCCTTCCGTCTTGTCTTCCTTCCTTCCTTCCTTCCTTCCTTCCACACAGGATATAGCCCTCCGACATTGCAAACTCTGGTGTTTGAAAACTAAAATTCCTTTGCATGTTAACAGTGGTTTTGTTTCAAGAGGACCCATGGCTCTCCTCTCCTTGACAGCCCTGCTTGGCACAAGGATTGCCCTGTATTTTTGCTCTGCCTTCTTAGCCTCTAGCATGGATTCCCTCCAGCATTTCTTCTGTGATTGCTATTCAAATGCCTTCTGTGCTGAGAAGAATCTGAATTTCCTGTCAACAGTAGGTTTCCACGCTTTGTCTGGCTGCCACTTCATCACATGCTTTAATCGCCACATCCAGGCTTACAACGAGTAAGCTGGAGCCAGCCGCCTCCTACCTCCCAATCCCCAGGGTATACGCCAGCCAACCAACCACCTCCTCTTGAGGCCGGTGTGGTCACTTGATATGCATTGTTCTTTGGCAGCAGTGCTGACCTGCACCAGGCTTTATCTGCCTGCTTCTCCTCCTCCTCCCCCCTTTGCAAATGGTCAGCTTGTTTTTATGAATGTTGGATCCAGAAGCAGCTCTAGGATTGTTGCTGCATTGTACAAAGGCAACACTCTGGAAGTGTATTCCACAGCATTTGGTCAGATGCCCTACTTCTCTACATGACAGATTTCAGGGGAAACTATTTGGCAATGCAAGTTGGCTGTTCCCTGTCCTGACTGGCTGACTACTTGGATGACACACTTCTGTCCCCAACTTGGGAGCAGTTTTACTTTTCTTAAAAAAAAAAATAGAGCTTTTCAGTTTTAAAAAACAAGACATTGGAGCTACCTCGCCCCCACACAAGAAAGTAACTTAAGTGAATGCTTTTAAAAGTAAATGCTTAAACTAGCTCAAGCACGAAAGAAAGGGAAGAGTGAAGACTGATTCAATGCTGGAATACCTGTCTGCTGAAAAGGTGTGAGTAAGGTAGCCTTACCCCATGAGAAGGAAAAAATGTGGTGAATGCTCTTTTGATGTACGTTTGTACACACCCTAAGTGCATTAATAGTTAAACTTTCAGCTCATAGCTTAAACTCACCAGACCACGAAAAGCCTCCATTAGTTACTCATGCTCCATTGCTCAACTAGAATATAATGCTGAAGGGTTTTTTCCCCCTGCTTCTGCTTCAACTTCAGAGGTGTTTTGGGGAACTTAACTCTTGCAAAGTAGTTCCAATAGCTGGATGCTTCTGGCAGTCTTTTCTTAAGGTCTTTCTTTGCATTGTTTTTTTCTTCCTGAAAAAATGCAGTCTTCCTTCGCATAGGCTACAGATAAATATCTTTCTCAGCTGATCTAAACTCACATAACTTTCAGGTATTTTGCAACATCATGGTTGTGTCTAAATGCTCGGTAAGCTTGGGAGTATTGCAGTGATTGTTGTATAGTTATGGCAGTGTCATGAGGAGATGAGAAGATTTTTACAAGTAGAAATGTTGTGATGGGAGTGTTTAAAACCTGGTTTCCCTGAGATCATTCATTCATTCATTACCTTCTGGGAAAGAAATGATAGGTGTGCATCCAGTTGGGAAGGCACCCTAGGAGTCCAGTTGGGAAGGCACCCTAGGAGTACAAAACTGTTTTTTAGTTCTGACGTGGTCTCACATCATGGTTTTCAGTGTTTTCCTGCTATAGATAGCCACTAATGTGAAGTGGGGAATAGATCTGCAGAACAATATGATATTGTAATACAATTCATTGACTAGACTTTATAGAAAGGAAACTAGATGTGTGACTGCTATTTTGGGTAACAATTGCATGTCTACTGTCATATCTAGTATACTCCTTTTAGTCTTTTGACATAACCCAAATAAATAAAATGCGTGTTTTGGCAAGTATTCTAATGGAGAGAGGGGGTGGAGTAAGATAGGATAACACTATATTTTAATTTAAGAATCACACACTATATTAAAAGTAGCACTTTGCTTAAACTAATCTGAATACTTGTGTGTGCTATTAAGAAGATTGGAGTGAGAACAATGATAAGAATATTCCGTGATAAAGTGCTGTAATTCATCATACAGTCTAATGATAACTTAATCTGTGACGACCATCATTTTACAAAACTGGGTATAGGACTACAGCTTTATATGTGTGCTTACCTGGGAGTGTGCAGTTCTGAGCAGATGTGTTGGATTGCGTTATAAATTATATTACAGGCCTATTTGCCACCACCTGTACAATTGTGTCTTGTACAACTTGTAGTTTTTCATTCAAAGCATAAATATGGTTTGTTGATTTATTTGTATTGTATTAGATTGATACTTGGAACAGTTAAAACTTGTTATAGAACAGTGTCTACATCATAATAAGTTCAATTGAATCCAAAGAGGCTTATTTCGAAAGGAATGTGATGCACCCTCAGGCTTAGCTGATGATATTGTATCCAGCCATTGTCAGGAATGTAACTTTCTTATATGCAATTAACACAAAATTACCTAATGCGCAAAAGAAGACGCCTTTCTGAATCTCTCTCTGGGTAACTGTCACATTTCTTCTATTCTTGCCTTCAAGGACAACTGTGAGATTGGGGTTGGATCAAGGCCATCCAATTAAATTTTGTGGTTGCATGAAGATTAGAACCCGGGTTGTCCCACTCAAAATCTGTGCTCATTCTCGGAAGACAACTTGCTTACACTTCTGCCCTTTGCCCCCTTGTGGGATTTTAAATGCATGTTTGCCCTCACAGGCACATTTTAGCTTTAAACTTTAGAACAGAGGGGACAAAGGGCAGCCTGTGGGCTGCATACAGCCTCTAGGAACAGTTTTTGTCCCTCCGGGATGAAATACAGTGTTGTTGTTGTCTTGTTTTGCCAAAAACTTTCTTTTCCAACTTTTCAGAGCGTACCCAAATGCACTCCAGGAAGTATAGAAGACATTTCCACCATATTTGGCAACCCCCTGGCCCTCTGAAGGGTCAAAAACAATTCTTCCTTTTTAAAAAAAAACAAAAAAAAACCTTTTTTTTTTTTTGCACCAAAATGCTAGCCAGTTGGTGAAAGGTGCATTTCTACCACATTTTGCAGGAGCCTAGGCCAGTTTAGATCCAGGAGAGGCCTTTTTTTAAAACTAAAATGTGATGAAATTGCCCTGCTCCCCTCTAGATTTTTTATTAAATATGGTAGCAGGTGTTGCCCTCCAAGGTCTTCCAGGGGGCTAATGTGGCTCCTGGCCTTCCACAGTTGCCCACCCCTGCAGAGGTGAGGAGCAACTTGAGGGACAGTTGGAAACATGGGAGTTTGAAAATGCTGTCTCTTCCCACTATTGTTCTTCTAAGTCAACTTTGCAGAGGTTCAAGGCAAAATGAATAAGTAGTTACGTCTTGAGTCCTTGAGCCCTTGTTGTGCTGTTTGTTCTACGAAGGGAAAGAATTCCTCATCTAGTATTATTTCTCCCACCCCCTTTGCCTAGGGGTTTGAAATTGAGTTGCCTGCAAACAAGATGAAAGACTTGGCATTCCTGTAGGGCTCAATAGCTAGGTACGTTTTTTCCCAACTGTCAGTTTGTTCATTTTGATTAAATGATCAACATCTGTACGTTGCCAAAATAGCATTCATACGATGATGATTTGTACAGGACTAGTTGTCTGTGCAAACTTTCACAGGAAAAAAAATAAACCTTTTTCCAAGGACCGTATAAACTTTTTAAACGGTGAAGATAACAACACAGAGAGGACTGGGACTGCATTTGGATGAGACAGAACGAGATGGGATTCTCCCCACTCCTTTTCCAGATAGCTCCAAACTTCTTTGTCTCTTTTATCTTCCATTTTTGTTTCCAACAAAGAAAGTAGGAAAATAGGGAAGAATAGTATGAGTATGAATAATATGAATATCTCTTCCCATATGAGCTTGCCCAAAATCTTAGATTCTCAGCAGAAGCCTTGTTGCAAGGCCCACTATGAATTTAGGCTGTTAAGTAGACATTGGAAGGCTTTCTCTGTAGTAAGACTCTGACTGTGGAGCTCCCTCCCAAGGGAGGTCAAACTGGTTCCATCCTTTCTGAGTTTCTAGCAGGAAGTGCATACTGTGCTAGTTGCTTGGCCTTTAGTTTTTAAAATTAAGGGTGGCTACTTTCATTGTTTTTACCTGTTTTTAGCTGTTTATTAACTGTCTGGGGAACTATTTTTTAGTATATTTTTAATGATTTCTAGTCACATATTTAATATTTGAAACAGTTTTACTCATTGTACATTGCATTGAGGGACCCTGGTGAGTTGAGAAGTGATAAAAATGCCTTAAAAACAAATATATTTGTTTATTCCAGCTTGAATAGACCCATTGAATAAATGGAACGTAACACAACTGTTGGTTTACCAAGTTCCCATTGGTTTAACGGATCTGTTCCTGTTTAGCTTAAGTGTTGGATTTAGGTCTTTGGAATGTTGGCAACTACATTTATAGAAGAGCTATGGAAAGATTAAGCCAAAGAGTATGCTGCAAATGTGGGGTTGTTGTAAGAGTTTGAAGGAAGTCACTTTGTTCAGGAGAGTTTTTCTGTCGATAAAATGCCCTGATGGAGACACAGGATTTGTTTTGTGAGAGATGGGGGATAAGCATTGGTTTACTGATACATTATCTTTTCAAGTTTTAGATAAAGACAGAGTTAAATGAAGTTTCTGGTCTGACATGTGATTTACGTATCAATACTCTACCCTTCTTGCTGTAGCAAACAAAAGTTTTTAAAATACCTCTTCATTTTGAAGATGGGACTCCATTCAAAACCACAGCAGGTGACTTTTGCAAGTCAGAAGAATTGACTTCTGAATGCTACTTCCTTTCTGCTCCATATTTGGTGGAAATGGGTCTTTTTCTGTCATGCATGGGAGTGTTTGTTATGCAGATGTAAGGACCTGGAGGCCAGAAGCTAGGTGGTGTGGCAAACGCTTGAGTTTATTGAATTGTTTGGAGGGGCTGGTATGAATAGGGTTGGTAGGCTGGGCATAATGATTCTAAGAGGAACAAAACAGAGAACTGTGTGTGATCCAGTCTGAGACTGTCATTCTGTGGGTCACTCTTTGGGGGCTATTCTCCGTATTATGTTGGTCATTCTCTCCTTTAAAATGTCAATAGGACAACAATTGCAGGTGTGAGTAATCATAGGCAAGGCAAAGTATACTGAAAATACATGTCTGTTTCACAACTACTTGTATCTGAACTTCCCACATTACTGTTTGAGACAAGGTGGTGGCTTGTAGAAACTCTCATGTTTATCTTTACTCAGAAGTGCCACTGAGTTTAGGTCTAAATAAGTTTTTTTAAAAATCAGAAGATTGGAAACATCTCCAAATGTGGCTGAAGATGTGGTCTAATTCCAGGTACATGGCTGTGATTTATCTACCAGCATAGAATTCAGAGTATCTACAAGTAATGTTGCAATTTTTCCAGTGTTGTTATCAGAAGTGAACATGTAGATATTCAACTACTTCAGATTTCCCTGTCACTGTACTTTCTGTGAAGACATGAATTAATTCAACTCTTGCCTGTTGTTGTTGTTGTTGTTGTTGTTGTTGTTGTGTGCCTTCAAGTAGTTTCCGACTTATGGCAACCCTAGGGCAAACCTATCACAGGGTTTCCTGGGGCTGAGGGTGTGTGAGGCACCCAAGGGTCATCTAGTGGGTTTCCATGGCTGAGCAGAGAGTTAAACCCTGGTCCTCCGGGGTTGTAGTCCAGCACTCAGCCACTATCCCACACTGGTTCTCTTACCCAAGTAATAAAGGCATAGAGCCTTTGTTAAGAAATACAGTGGTAGCTGGCTAAAGTTCTGTGTTACATGGTTCATTACATCTCAAACTTCACACCTGTCCCTTCAAAATTCAAACAATCCCTTTACAGTCAGCCCTCCATAGCCGCACATTCTGTATCCACAGGTTCAACCAACCACGTCTTGAAAATATTCCACTCCCTCTAAAAAAAAAATCCAAAAAACACACTTTGATTTTGCCATTTTATATAAGGAATGCCATTTTACTATGTCATTGTACATAATGGGACTTGAGCATCCATGAATCTTGATATCCACAAGGTGTCCTGGAACCAAACCCTAGTAGATACTGAGGGCCCGCTGTATTTTTTTTAAACTAATTATGAGTCTTAAAAACAAGAGAGATCATTCAAGTGTTTCATCGTCAAAAACTTCCAGCAAAACACAGCAAATTCCTCTCTTTTTAAAAAAAGATTATAATATGTTCTTGTTCCTCCATATTAAAGAGTTTAAAACCCTTAGCAGCCATTGCCAATGTTACACTTCACTCCTTACCCTAGACAACAACCCTGAGCTGAGTTTTGACCCTCTAATTCTTAGTATTTTGTCTTCACTACAGCTGCGAATGCAACCAAACAAATGTAATGTAAACTACAGAAAGAAAACTTAACTGTATATGCATTTCAAATACTTTGGTTAATGCTTAAGTGCACTTGTAGCTTGTGATGGTTCTTTCAGGTGTGGCCTACTAGCTAATGAGTTGGCACATGCAATATGTGCATTTAAATGTTACAAGAAGTATTTGGAATGCTCAACACATCACATCTGCTTCAGCCCTTGTGTGTGTGTGTGTGTGTGTGTGTGTGTATGAGTAGAATTATCTTGTCAGTACGTGCCAAGCCTGTATTTAAAATGTTGATTGTTTATTTGACCTTGTGTGGATTTTCCTGTTGCTCAAGAGTTTGCATATGCTTCACCAGTGTACATTGAAATATTTTTCTTCATCTGTTTGTTTTTCTGGAAATGGCTCTACATGTAGGACTTTGCTAGTTCTGTCTCTCTGTTTTGTAATCCCAGCATCCCCAAATTTTTGCATTCACAGCAAATTACAGAAATAGACCACAAAATGAAGAATTGTTTATTGAGACTTACGTTGTGTCCTTTGTGCTGTTCCTCTTTGCACGCCTTTATTCTTGTTTTTGCCATGATAGCAGCTGCCAGTGCAAAGCAGAGATGTTGCTGATTGACTTGATGAGGGCAGTGGAGCTCTCCTGGTAATGGCTTTGAGGAAGGCAAGCAAATGGGAGCTTAATTTGGACAAGGCAGGTGCTTCTTACCGATTGAAAGGCAGTACTGCAGTTTTTGGGAATAGTTTTGTATTGCCCAAACTGGTGTCCTCTACAAGACTGGTTGTAACTTTTTGAAATATAGTCCTAACTATCTTAGATAAGATGCCCAGCCACTTGAGTTTACTGTTAGGGAGAAATAGTGGGTTTTTGCAACACAGTATTTTCTTTTCTAAATGTCTCTAGCTGCTGAGCATGGCTTTTTAGGAGTGGGATGGAGGTGGACTTCTGTAAATGTTGGGCATACTCAAATCTGCTCATGCCACACTCTGGTTTCTTTGTGACTCCCTTTTGGCAACAATCATCACAGCATTCACCTTCTGAGTTCATTATTTAGAAGGAGTGATGGCAATTACGATGGTGCAAAATATAATTGAGTACCATGTTTAGGGACAAGGGATGCTATGAAGGAGGATTTAACATTTCTAAAGCTCTGTTTTTCCTCAAATGATAGCTATGTGGCTCAGCACGTTAGGTTTTCCATAACCTAAAATCTTCCTTCCCAATGATTGCTCCCAGGCTGTGGAACTCCCTCTCATGGAAGACTTGGCGCCCTCTCTGCTCCCTTTTTTCTCTAGAGAGGCAAAGACCTTTTTATACAGGGCGGACTTTAGCTCATATGGCAGAAAATTCTTCTCATGAAGTATCCTGTACTTTTATCTTTTTTATTATTACTATGTTTTAAATGTGTGTTTTAAACTGTTATAACTTGTGCTTTTAACAGAAATGTTTGTTTAATTGTGCTTTTTAAAAAATCTTTTTCTGGTAGAATTTTAACTATACTTGGTTTTAAACTATTGTAAACTGCCTTGGGTCCCATGCCAGGAGGGAGGCAGTGTATAAACAAAATAAATAAATAAACAACAATACAAAAATTAAACTAAATTATCAAGTGAAAAGAAACGAAATCCAGATTTTGTCCCAGTAATCCTTGAATTCTCTGTGTGCAGTTTATTCTAGTTGTACTGGTCAGGGGGAGGACTAAGGAGCACAGCAGGACGCTAAAGTAGCCATGTCCTCCTTCCGGTCCCTGTAAACTGGAAATCTAAATATTAGGCCACCCTTAATGGCTCTTAAGAATTTAACAGGCATTAGCTTTTCACTTTGAAGCAAGTATGACAGCCTTGGGGTCTATAAACTTGTTAAAAATTAGAAGCACACAGCCTGTCCTGTAGCAGGGATAGGCAAAGTTCTTCGTGTGGGCCTTGAGACCCCTAAGTGTGACCTCTGAAGCCTGCCAAGCCCACAGCTTTAAAAAAAAAAAAAAAGAATTCAGGCTGATTTTCAAGGATTTTTTTCTCTCTTGAAAGCTGTTCCAAATGTGCCCAAACCACACTAGTTTGCTTCCCCTGCCCCCTCAAAGCCCCCAAACTTCCTCGGAACACCAAAGTAATTATTATTACTATTTTATATTTTGTATGTAAATATAACTAAACTAATTATGCATACATTAAACTTTTAAAAGCTGCGTTGTGGATTACTGTGGCTGGTTGGCTAAATAAATGGGCAATGCATAAATAAATACAGGTATACCTCAGTTAATAATGCATTCCTGGGCAATGCTTCTTTAACAGAAATTTTGGTACCAGGGGCAAGAATGCCTCATTTGGTGAAGCAGATGTGTTCCTATGCAGTACTTCTTTAATAGAAAATTTGGTATCAGAGGCTGAAATAGCATGGAAATAGTAGAGATAGGTTCCTGCACCTTATAACTGAACACATTTCAGCAGATTTTTTATTCAGAATTGACCATATGCACAGGTGAAATGAGGAAAAAAACCCCACAGCCTTGTATAAATGAAGAAGAACATGTTGGGTCTTCTAGAGACCACTTGAAAGGTTCTTCTAAAATGCATCCTGAGATTACCTTTTTTTTTCTTTTAGCAGCCTCCAGCTTGTTATGATTTCCATTTTGATGGTGAAACTTACAGATCTATGCTTTTTCAACATGCCAGGGTAGCTGTTGAGGCAGGCTAATCTGCTTTCCTTTTTCTCTCTGTTTTGCTCTTCATATATGCTGAGTAAGTGATTCTGGAGGCAGCTGTTTACTTTACCTGTTTTGCAGAAACACGCACAGTGATGGTAGGATCACCCAGAGTAGAATCCAGTAGTTTCTCAAGTCAAGCTTTGTTGCATTGTTTACCACAGACGTACTCCTGAAACCCAGAACTAAAACTCTGTTTTTCTCTAGCCCTCCTTCACCATCCTCTCAGTGCCAGTGGTGTTACAGGAAAACATCTGGCTAGACAAAAGTTTTTTTAAAAAAAGTGCTGGGATTGGCTTCCATAAAAAAACTTTGTAAAAGAGGAGTTTCTTTGTCAGTGTCTTTAACTGAAGTATGCCTGTAAATGAATAGTATTTTTTTAATAATTAATTTTATTATGATTACATCGTATAAAAAAACATTTCTCATTGTACATTTTACCGAACTATTACAGCATCTTCCACACCTCTCTGGATTTCAATACTGCTACTTCATTAATATATCAACATTTATGCATCGCATTACATTTGTTAATATACAAGATAGATCCTGCTCTTCATCCCTACTTTACGTGTTCCGTGACATTCCACTAATTTTTATTTCTAGCTACTCATGCTACCATGAATCAAGAATTGTTGCCTGTCAATACCTAACCCATTTCCAGAACAATTTGCCATTCTTTGTTAATGTCATCATCTGATTTTCCTTTTAATCTCTGAGAGACTATTATATCTGCATTTTGATTTTCAATGAAAGTTGCCCACCATTGCTCTATTGTAGGTATCTACTCAGTTTTCCATAGCCTTGCGTACTCAGTATGGGCTGTCGTAATCATATACAACATTATTCTCCCAATATTTCTTTGCAACAGTTCCATCTAACATATCTGTCATATTTAATAAGTACAGTTCAAGTTTCTTATCAATTTGAACCCTCAATATTTTACATATCATATTATGTATATCATCCCAATATATTTTAGCCTTAGGAGATGACCACCACGTATGAAATAGTGTTCCAATAAATGAATAGCATTTGTAAAAGGGTAGGTGGCAGTCCTAACTGCTGTAGGTACCTACCTTAGGTAAAGCTAGGGTTGCTAGAACGAAAACTGGGGAGGGCACCTGTGCCTATGCCTGAACCTTTCTAAAGGAAAAAAAAATCTGTTTTGAGTTTTGAGCTTCAGAAGAGCATGGTGGGGTGCATTTGTTGAACAGCTACACGGAACAAAAATGGTGGCCACAGATTAAAACACAAAAACCCTGAATGAAGGATGCTCTTAGCTAGTTGTCTCATATGATTCCATGACACCATTTTCCAGCTGGTGTCAGCTGTGGGTTTTAATCAGTTAGTGTTCACTTTCTGCTGTGCTCTCACATGCTGAAGCGGCTGTATGACTGCGTGTGATAGTCAGCAGAAGTACAAGCTGGGTTGTGACATTCACCACAGCTTTTTGAGATGCTTGTGATCAAATGCGAAAACAGGATTCCCTGCATGTCCACTGATGTTTGCCCGACTGCCTCAGCCCATGACAGCATGGCCAAAAGTCAACCTGGGCTGATTAAAAACCGCAGCTGCCAGAAGTTGATGAATTGCTCCCATAGCTTCACATGATCTGAGTACAAAGTAGTGGGGCAGGACCCCACAGGCTGGATCAGTTGTGGGAATGGAGATTGACAAAGCAAGACAGTTTAAACTCAAGGATGTGCAGGTATTTGCAAAATCGGCTCCTTTGATCACGAGGGTGTTGACTTGAGTGGCTAATAATTACACCACTTCCCAGACAGCTTGGTTTGAGTTGGATAGCATGTTGTGCATATTTCTAATAGTACTGAGTTTCTTTTAGTACTGGAGGTCTTTTCCAGCAGCCTCATCACCAGGAGAAGACTGTGGATGCCAGCTGAGGATCTGCAGTCCATAAGCTTTCTTCTTTGAATTTGTCCTGTAGTATTTCCAAATAGTACATAATGATACTTCTCCATTGTGATGTTATTTCTAGAGAATATGGTTGGATGGGAAAGCAGGTTTGTTTTAGGCACTGGGTTATTCTGTTGTTGCTGCTCTGGCTGTTCTCTTCTGGAAACCTTTGACCTACTTAGTCTAAGTTCTATGAATGACTGCAACTGCTGGCCCTGGGTATCAATTCTGATTGCCCTCTGGTTTACTTTCTTCAGCTATAATCTGATAACCAGAAATATGCAAAGCATTCCAAATACAAGCTCACAATTTGACTCCTCAGGAAGTTTCCTTTGCTACTGCTATTTATATTTGTGTGGTGTGTGTGTGTGTGTGTATTACAGTTACAGAATGAGTTGCGTCTTACATTAGCCCTGTTCTTTTCAAGTGCGTGTTCAGCAACAGTAACACTGGGCAAAGCATTTGCCTTGAAGCCTCTTTCTTTTGGGCCAGTGCAGCGTTGAATATGGTATGAAATGGTATGTGTTAGAGTGGAAGAACTCATGATGACAGTCCCTATGGCTGGGCCCCCAAGGACTGTCCCAAACTGTAGGCAGCTGTGTCAGTTGTATTGATCCGTATCAAAACAAAACAGTTCTAGCTCTTTTCATCACTACCAGGGGCAGGTCTTTTGTAAAATGAATGAATCTTTGTTACCCATTTGATACCAGGCCATCCCCAAATTTATCAGTGTAATTTACAACATACATTGCTACTGGGAAAAATATTGCCCCTCACCTGCCCCTGGACTGTGAGGATTGTAGCCAAGGTAAAAAACAAAAAACAAAAAACTGGGAAGGCTGAGGGTGTATGTGTGAGAGATGATTTCACCATTCCTGCTTGTTACAAGGTACTGACACTCTGTCCTTGGGAGTCCTTGCTCTCTTCAACACTAATTATACAGTTTCACATGGAGTTTTTTTTTAAGTTTCAGCTAGACCAATAAATCAGGATAGGAGAAATGTAGCCATTCATCTGTTCACTGTGTTACAAGTTAAAGCAAAAGTATTTTGGGAAGCTGGATGAGGGACTTGTTAATAAAAGTTGGTCCTCAGTTTCTCATGGGCAAAAATGGATGCATATGGGGCAAGTGGCCTCATTGTGCAGGGTTATGCCCTTATTTGAAACTTGGCTAGACTGCTTTAAACCTTTCTGTGCCTTCATCCTTTTGTGAATAGCAAGGCAGCCATGGAGCTATATTCTCAGTTTTCTGGCCATCAAGAACTATAACATTGTGCAGGCTAAGTGGACATACGAGACAAATAACAAAGTCATGTATGGACCTAATGATGAAATGGAGGCATTCATCACATAGAAGAGTGCTTTAAGGGTGTCAAACCTTCATCAGCACCTTATATTACATCTCCATCTCGTCCCTTTTCTGCAAGATCCCCCTTTCCTCTCAGTAACATCCGCTCCTATCATGTGGCTGTTTTCAGAGTCTTGAATAGCTTAAAAGTCTATTGTTTTCTATTGCCTTGTGTGCCAGCTGCTCTGGCATGTATGTCTCTACTCTGAATTCAGAATAAATTGGCTCTCTGGCTCAGGCTCCTTGCTGAGTTGCTCAGAAATAGTCCTGTGTCTCACGTCTTGTGTCCTTGCCTACACTTTGTAGTGAAAACACCCACTCATGTGTAGGAAATATAGAGATCTCTGTGGTATCTGGTCTTCATCTTCTTTCTTCCTAATCACTGCCACTAGTAAAAAAGCATTGGCCTAGCTTTCTACTTCCCTCTCTCATAACCCTGCATGCAGCAACATTTATGTGCCAGTGCATCCCTTGAGGAAATTCCTTGAGGAAATTCATGGGGTCACGATAAGTCGACAGCAGCTTGAAGGTGTGTGTGTTCACACAACGCTGTTCATTGGGCTTTTGTTCTAGGTAGCTGTGCATAAGATTGCAACCTCACTAGTCTTGTACAGTTCCTCTAGTGCTATGTCAGAGTTCTTCTCTGGGGTATGTATTTCCTATGGAGGATGCTCTGCCGCTTTTTTTTTTTTTTGCTACATTCTTCCCCATTGCTTTAGAAGCATGTGCACTTTTACAAATGAGCTAATTCAGCCATCTTATTCATAAGTTCCCATTTGTGCTGATATCTGTGGAAGAATATCTGGGGATACTTTGTGGTATCACCAAACAGCTTCACAAACAACTCCACACATTTGTAACAAAATGGATGGCATGAGCAACGTTTAGAAAGCAGATCATTGGTATTTAATGTTCAGTGGTACTGAGGATTGGCATTGAGACTTGCTCGTTCTTTATTACCATCACATTTTCTCATTGTATAGCTGTCAAGAGAATAAATACTTGAAAGAATCAAGAATCCCCAACTACTAACCATTTTAAAATCTGGTTCTCTCCATTGGTTCCATTTATCATCTTCCCATTTTTAGAAAAGTTTTCATTGCTCCCTCTTGCACTGCTTAGGAGACACATTGATCTTACTTTTAAAGTATTTTCAGATATACACAGAGAAACAGCCTTATTTACCGTATGGTGAACAACACATGTTAAGGCTTTTCGTGTATGAGTTTCATCATAATCTCAGAGACAACTTTGCAAGAATACAAGGGACAGCGGCATTGTTTAAGAAGAGCTACTGTTGAAGCAATGTTGTTACCCCTCAAGACATACATAGCAGAACCCCTGTGTCTGTAATTCTTAAGATTTTGTTGAAGACCCTACTGTACTTCCCACCTCTGACTATGAGCAGTCTTGTTGTGCTCCTTTTGATATCTTTATTGACTGTACTTACCGCTGACTGTGTCAACCAGGTTATTCTGCCATAATGAATAATGCTTCACAAGCTGGGTTACATCACCAGGAGCCCTTTCACAGCACACAATTATAACATTATGATTCCACTTCAATTGTCATGGCAGCCTTCTGTGGAATCCTGGGATTTGAGATTTAGGGAAAGACATTTAGAATTTTTGGCTGGAGTGCTCTAGTGCCTCACAAGATTACAAACCCCAGGGATTCTATAGGATGTTGCCATGGCTGTTAAAGAGGAATCAGAATGCAATGCTTGGGTAAGGTGAAAGGGCCCCAGGAGATCATCCTAAGAACATTTTTGGAATAGGACCAGTCATGTTGGTTGTTTTTATGGCAAACAGGCCAGCTCTGAATTCTGGATGTAGTATTGTACAAAAAATCTCAGTTGAGATTGCAGCTAGGCTCTTCTTTGCTGCAGGAGGTAGTATTGCAAGAAGAGTGTATATCCATACCGCCTTCACAACTAACCAGAGATATGATTATATATGTACTTGGCCAGTTGGATATTTATTTGTGTGTGTGTGTGTGTGTGTGTGTGTGTGTTATATATATATATATATATATATCTTGCTACACCATTTCCTGTAATGGGACTTGAGCATCTGCAAACTTTGGTATCCACAGGAGAGGTGAGTCCTGGGAGCAAACCCTAGTGAATACGGTATTCTATTGAACAGACAGGTGTGAGATTCAGATCTAGAGATGTCAAGGCCCAGAAAAAAAGAAAAGAAAAAAATTGGGCAGGGGAGCTGGTTTCCCCCACTTTTTTCTGAATCCTTTTTTCCCCTGCAAAATGTGAAAAATTGAATTACAGGAATTTTTTTTTTGAATGATAAGTGTTTTAAGATGGCATATTCATGCATTTGTTGTCATTGTGTGCTTTCAAGTCATTTCCCACTTACAGAGGTCCTAAGATGAACCTGTCACAGGGTTTTCTTGGAACAATTTCTTCAGAGAGAGTCTTTGCTTTTTCTCTGAGGCTGAGAGAGTATGACTTGCCCAAAGTCACCCAGTAGGTTTCCATCACTGATCAAACCCTGGTTTCCAGAGTTGTAGTTCAATACTCAAACCACTACACCATGCCGGCTCTCATGGATATACTTACTCCTACCAAAATATTTCTAAAAATCTAGGTAACAGACTTTTGTGTCAGAATATGTATAATAGCATATTATTGCAGTTCCTGGTGCTGGTTTCCTTTTCTCATTTCTTTATAATGGAAATAAATATGTTATGTTTGATTGACACTGTGGAGGACCAGAGGAGACAAACTAATGTTCTTTGTTTTACTAATATTCATGGTTTATTCGTTTTATATATATATGTATATGTATATATATATATATATATATATATATATGTATGTATGTATGTATGTACATTCTTTTTTGCCTGCTCCATATAAACTGTCAAAATCAAAGAGGTTCCTTACAGTTCATATCCTTGTAGCTCCATTTGTGACAAAAATAAAATTTAAAGAATTAAATCAATGTAAGTTTCTTTCTGAATAAACTGTACTTTTAAGATAAATCCGTGATAAATTTTATTTTTGTAAAGCAGTAAAGTTTCTTTCAGTCTGTAAAGGATGCTAATGCTGCATTTTTACAATGCTTCTGAATTTTTAAAAAAAAAAATTTTTTTTTTTAAAGGCTTCAAAATATCTGGAAATTTTTCATCTCTGTTAAGATCCTGTACTCTGTCACTAACAGCCATCTCTGTCCTAGGTAGTAGGTGAAGTGAAGTGAAGCTCATGACAGCACAGGATACCATCTGATAGACATTTTGCCTAAATAACAGGTCTATTCACATTTTTTTTACACACTGGGTTGATTTTGTCTCCATTCTTGTTTATTGATAAGTACACCAGTTCTAATCTCCTGTTTAACCTAATGCATTATTAAAATATTCTAAAGGTTTGAGCATTTGTGTTCTTGATGATCTCTGGCTCAATCTAATATATAAAAGGCAAAGTTTGTTTGTCTATGTCAGACGAAGACCTCATATGATTGACTGTGTCAGATGAAGCCCTCATATGATTGGCTGCCTAAGAAGATTCTGTGGAATCCTGGGGTTTGCAGTTTAGAGAGGGGCCTTTAGAGTTTTCAGCCAGAGGGCTCTTGGGCCTGTCTTGAATAGGCCAGTTCCTATGGAGACAAGGCCTAGCAGCAAGGAGGAGGCCAACGTATTCCCTCAGGAACCAATGTATGTTAATGATGCTGAATACAGATTGGATTGGGGAATATGGGGAAAAGTTACAAGTACTGGGCAAGACAGTTTGGGGAATAAGGGACACAGGATCTCAAATTTTTCTAACAGGTATTATCTTTGAGAAAATAAAATCCTGGGCAATGCCGGGTATATATGCCAGTCTACTAATATATAAAAGTCAAAGTTTGTTTGTCTGTATAAGGTGGGTGAAGACCTCACATGATTGGCTGTCTAAGAAGATTCCATGGAACCCTGGGATTTGCAGTTTAGGGAGAGGCCTTTAGAATTCTCAGCCAGAGAGCTCTTGGGCCTGGATGGTTGCTATGGAGATGAGAGCTAGCAGCAAGGAGGAGGGCAGTGTGTTCCCTCAGGAACATAATAACTCTCAATGCAGATTGGATTGGGGAATATGGGGAAAAGTTACAGGTACTGGACAAGACAGTTTGGGGAATTAGAGACACAAGATCTCAAATCTTTCTAAGAAGTATTACCTATGAGAAAATAAAATCCTGGGCAACACTGGGTATACACGCTGGTTTTCTATAATATGGAATCCCTCTTAGCTTTTGTGCAGGAGGGCATTTGGTCTTTCAGCAGAATTGTCTACGCATTGTTCATGAAGTCATTGGGAAGGGAATTTAGAGCATTAAAAGAAGATAAGGTAATACCCCCTCAGGTAAAGATTAAAATTAGTCAGCTCTGTTTTTTCACTTGGAGACATGGGAGGTTAGTTTGCACAACCAGCAAATAAAGTTGTTTTGTGGTTTTGAGGAAGATGATATGTGAGCTAGATAGGAGAAGAATGGAAATGGGTGAGAAGGTCAGAAAAGAGAGAGAAGGAGATCACATGGCAGTGTGTGGGGGTGGTGGGGTAGGAGTAGAAGTGAGTCAGGGCAGAGAGAGAAAGCTTTCCCTCGTTTGGTTTTCCTTCTGCAATTTTTTGGATACGTATATGCATCCCATGCATTATTCGTCTTTCCCACACACATTTTCTCTTGCACACATGCTCAGGCATCCATGTGTCAGTCCCTCCCCATACCATTCTTTTCCTGCAACCACCATTCCTCCTGTGATCCCTGCCTCCTCTCAACTTTGAATGATGGTGGCAGCAATTGTAGCTACAGCTTTTCCAGTATTGGCAATTCTTGGGATACAATAATCACTTTTCAGGATCTTCCTGAGGAGCAGATCTTGGGAATCATAGAAATGTAGAGTTGGAAGAGACCACACGGGCCATCCAGTCCAACCCCCTGCCATGCAAGAACACCCTTAAAGCACTCCTTACAGATGGCCATCTAGCCTCTGCTTAAAAACCTCCAAAGAAGGAGACTCCACTACACTCCGAGGCATATTCCACTGCCAGACAGCCCTGACCGTCAGGAAGTTCTTCCTGAGGTTCAGACAGGAACAGGTGGATGGGTGGAATTTTGAGTAGCAGTACTTCTCTCTAAAAGCTCTTGGGTCACAGCAATAGCCTTTTCAGAATCTCTTTGTCTGGAAGCTCCAGGGAACAGGCAGGTAAGGAGCCTCCAAGTGAAGCTAGCACTGTGCCTCAGCAATATAAAACAGCAGTAACTACCTAGGAGTCCTTGGCTGCATTCACACTATATAGTTATGACACTTGGATTCCACTGTAATTGCCTTGGGAACATCCTATGGCATTCTGGGATTTGAGGTTTAGAAAGGCTATTTAGAATTCTCATCCACATAGCTTGTCTGGTACCTCCCCAAATTGCATACCCCAAGATGCAGCTGTGGCAGTTAAGGTAGAATCATAGTGCTACAATTGCATAGTGTGAAAGAACTCCTGTCCTGTGGGGATTGGGTGGTTACTCCGACAGTGCTGACCTAAGGGATAGCAGTAGCATGTGTTGGCTGAGGGGAAGAGGGCTTTGTTCAGTCCCCCACAAAATCTGTAATTCCTTCTCCTAGTATGTCAGGGGATGTTCTCCATGACCCCTCTCCAAAATCACCTGTGCATCTTTAGATTGCGGCATTGTGGGTTGGAGGCCATTTTGAACATTGGTACCTATCATTAGATCCCTTACTTTTTGCCCAACCACCCACTGTCCTGCAATCCGTGGACACGCACTCCTTTGCAAAATTTTAATTATATTTAAAGAGGATTGTTTACACTTTAACATGCATTAAGCACACTTCTGCTTTTGGAAACCAATTAATTTGGTTTAACCACGGAGCACTAAGTGTAATTAAAAATGGAGGATGACAAGGTTGTTGTTGTTGTTGTTAAATATGACATTTTGAACATTTGTCTTTGAACTCTTCGGTAACTCTTCTGGATCAAATGATGAACAAGCTGTTTTGTCTTTGCGCTTTCTGTGACTCGCACATATGTGGGTCACTCTGTACTGGTACAGACATCCCCAAAACCTTCTAGAGCACAGAATGTTGGTGGGGGTTGTGCCCCTACACTGCATGCTGATGCACAAAATTTGCTTCCCATTCTTCCTCTCAATGTTTACGTTGTTAAGGAGTGTGTTATTGCCTATTTATTTTTTCATCTTTTATTCTTTTACTCATATTGTGCTGCTTTTTTTCCAAATTATCATCCTTACCATTTTTTTCTTTATTTGTAGTGTTTGTAGATATTCTGCATTTGCTCTTTGTGGGTCTGTAGCCCCCAGTGGGATTCTTTAAGAAATGCATCAGTTCTGGAGGCAACATTAAGGAATGAATATTCTGATGAACATTCCTGCTCCCTCCTTTTCTTAGGCAAGGAACTTGTGGTTGTCTCGTGTGCTCATTGCCAGCTTTGCATGCCACAGACAGGAAGGAATAGTGCTCGCTTTTAAAAGGTTCTAAAATGAGAAGGTGCACTTAAAATGGCTATGGCTAAAAATAGTTCCCTGTATACTGCCTCCTTGAACATTTGCTCTTGACCCCCACAGATGATGGAATACCCTTCCATGCAGACATTGGCATCAGCAGACACCTCACTGGCATCTTCATCTGTGCTGTCAGACCAACTGTTGACCCCAGTATCTGCTTTGGTATTGTTGGCAGGGCCACTGAGAGCAGCTTCATGCCCTGATGAATTTTTTTTTTCAGGCCCTCCCCAGCTAGGATTACCTGGTTTTTCAAACAGCAGTGTGGGAAAGCCCTCTTTGTTTCCAAGCCAGCTAAAGACTGGCTGGTACATGTGAGAGAGGCTTGTATAAAGTCTGTCTCAAGTCTCACAAGAGGAGGGTTGTTCATGAGAAATCCAGGCTCCCACAAGTTTAGAGATTTCCTGAATGTCCAGAACTCTCACAAGAGGTTCTCTTGGTGTGAGATTTGTGGTGGGCATTATGTAGGTCTGCCTCACATGCTATTCACCACAACTGCCTGGGCCTGTAGAGCTGAAAGCAGAAAGAGCACTCACAACAAATGGTCCTTACAACATTTGGTATGTAATTTGAGGCCATCATGCTACATATGAAAATGCTTGGAGACAAATCTGTTGTGGGCCTAAACACACTAAAGCACTTGATACCATCTGATTTTGAAAATTAAGCAGGGTCAGCCCTGGTCAGTATTTGGATGGGAGACCAACAATGAATGACAGATACTGTTGGCTATATTTCAGAGGAAGGAACTGGGAAAACCACCTCTGAGTATTCCTTGCCTAAGATAACTGTATGAAATTCATTAGCTCTGCATAAGTCAACAGGCAACTAGAAGACATGCATGCACGTACATACGCACTCTCTCACACACAGCTGTTGTGAACCTGGCTGGTTCCTATTCTTCTGACTCTGAGTGGATCAGAAAACAAGGGAGGGACATTTGGGGCTGTTGTGCCCCAAAGACAAAAAACTTTTGCAATACAGCCTGCCCATGGCCCCCCTTCCAGTCTGCTGCGTACCAGCTCCTTCATCTTGTTAGTCTGGATCATTGGTATTTAAATCAGCTTTGGTACAAGTCTCAGAATTGCCCTCAATGGAGAGAGAGAAGACTCTGGTTTAAGAGGTGTGGGTGATAGCTGAGGTGCGGCAGTGAGATGAAGGCATATTAACCAAATATTTGAGCCATGATTTCTTTTACTTTATCATAATAAACTGTGATAGAAACAGTTGTTTGAAGACTTCATGAAAAATGACAGTAGCGAAGGCCAGAATGAGTACGATAACATACGCATGGTTTAACTGGATCGGGGCAGAATTCCAATAGATGTTTCTGGGAACCTTATAAATACAGCAAGGCAGGGACAGGCTTCTCTCCTGCTATTTTCCCCATTGTTGCAAGTGCCCCATTGTCACATGTGGTAAGGAGCCTCAGTACCCTGAAGGCACCATATCCCATTTGATAGCTAAGCAGGGTCAAGTCACTCCCAGTTAGTACATGGATGGGAGCCTGCTGACAAATACCGGGTGCTGTAGGTTGTATTTCACAGGAAGAAACTGGTAAAACTACCTCAAGAGTTTTCTTTACCTAAGAAAACCCTATGAAATTCATAAGGTTTCCATAAGCCATGAGAGTGTTCCTGTATGGCAGGGGGTTGGACTGGATGGCCTGTGTGGTCTCTTCCAACTCTACATTTCTATGATTCTATGACTTTTAAGCATGTGCTCAGACACAAAGCCATATATATGCTATTTGTGAAGATGGCAGTTTCCACTCAGTGCTCATTAATAAGCACTGATAGACTGATCTTCTAAGGGTTCCCCCCCATCTTATTTTAATGCCTTCAAAGCTAGTGGCCATCATTATATCCTTTGAGAGCAAATACCATAAATTAGTTAGGCATTATATATAGAAGGGCTTTGCTTCGTCCTGAATCTATTGCCAGTCACTTTCATTGTTTTGACTCTGAATTCTGCTATTTCAGGAAAGGAAGAAAGTTCTCTCTCCATAATGCCCAAAATGTTATAAGCCACTATCATATCCCACCCATGCATAATTTTATAGACCATCACTGTATTTCCTCATTTTTTTAATAAGCCAAGAAGTTCTAAATGCTTTATTTCTTGCCTTCTCTCATAAGAAAGAAGTTCTAGCCTGTTGATAACTTTGGCACCATTTTCTGCACCTTTTCTGGGCCTATCCTTGATTGCTATTTATTTAATGAGGTAACAGAACCTGCATGCAGTGTTCTAGATGTGGCTACATTGTGCATTAATATTAGTGCTGCAGCTAAATAATTTATTGGTTGTTTTATTTGCCAGATTTTTAATTGATTAATCTACTGATCAGATCTATAAAATTTGCATATTTCTATAAATAAGAATTCTGAAATAATAATATCAATCCCATTAGTTTTTCATCTTTTTCCACACTGAAGTCTTCCAATAAAGGGAGGAACCCTAGGTGTGGTCTCCTCTACACAGCTCATTTTATTTCAGCAGGATCAAGAGTTCACCACTGGCAAACAGCTTGTTGCTTTTGTATTTACAACTGCTTTATTTCAGTAGCCCTCACACAAATTTGTATTCCATCCAACACTTCTTCTTTCAAGAAACAGTGGTATTTTAACCTGAGAATGACACTGCAGACTAATTTGATTCTGGGCAGATATTTTACCAGCCTCTGTTTCTGTGCCTGTAACAGTCTTCATCTATAGATGTTTACAGGTGGTAATCTTCCTCTTCCTGCCCTGAAAAATATTATCTCTTGATTTTTGCAGGTTGAAAAGCTACTGAAAGCAAAGAAGCAGGCCGAGACATTTTATTTCTGATCTGGTAGCAAACCTGTTCAACAGTGGGGTGGCTGGTGGTAGAAATCCCTCATTGCCCTGGTCCACGTCAGTCTTAGATATATATACAGTTGAATATGGCACTGAATTGTACTTCTTTGCTCTAGATAGGCATGGCCTGTGCAGCTTTCTCTCATGGCTGATGTCATTTGCCCTCCTTGGCAGAGGTGATCAACAAGCTAAACAGCATAAATTCTTTTCCAGGCAGATTGTCAGCACAAGTAGGACAAAAGGGTATGCATGTGTCCATCTTTTATGTATGTGTTGTGTGTCTTCAAGTCATTTCTGACTTATGGCTACCCTACAGTGAATCTGTCACTGGGTTGTCTTGGCAAGATTTGTTCAGAGGGGTTTTGTCATTTCCTTCTCTGAGGCAGAGATTGTATGGCTTCCCCAAAGTCACTTAGTGGGTTTCCATGACTGAGAGGGGATTTACCGGTAAATCTTGAACCATGACTGAGAGGGGATTTGAATTACTCCTAGAGTAATGTTAGTTTACGTCTGTGCTTAGTCTCCACTATACCGTGTTGGCTGTCTCAGTTTATCTCAGTATGTGGGTATGCCTTCAAGTCACGTGTTGACTTATGGTGGGCCCATGAATTTTATAGGGTTTCTTAGGTAAGGACTATTCAGAGATCTGTTAAATCTGTTATAATGTTGCTCTCTCTTTATGTGTGTGTGCCTTCGCTTTACCCGTATAGACTTATGGTGCCTCCATGAATTTTTCATAGGGTTTTCTTAGGCAAGGAATACTCAGAGATGGTTTATCATTGCCTTCCTCTGAAATACAACCTGGGATTCTTTGGTGGTCTGCCATCCAGGTACTTGGAAGCAAAGCAGGGGTGACCCTGCTTTGCTTCCAAGGTCAAACAGGATCTGGTGCCTTCAGAGTATTTAGGCCCACTGGTTTATCTGTATTGTAAATTTAATCTGCTCTAATTTAATGATGATTTAAGTGGTTGGAATTTAAAATGCTGATTTTTGATGGGTTTACATTGCTTGTTGCAGCGGTTCAAAAACTGCGGTCCGCAGACCCCCAGGGGGCTGCAGTGTCCTTACAGGGAGTCCACAAAGGCTTAAAGAAAAGTCATGAGCTTTTACAGTTAAAAATGAATGAATGAATGAGTGACAAAAGAAAAAATGAGGAAAGCAAGAAAGGCAGACAGACAGATACATGGTCATACATTGGTCTTTTGTCAGTGATAGAATCATTTGTACAAAGTTTCATCATGAGATCTCAAAATGGACAAAAGTTTTTTAAAATTTTGATTCACTTTAGGGTTTTAAATCTTAAGTCTTGGTGGTCCGTGGCAACAAAAGATATTGAAAGGAGGGCTGTGGTAAAGAAAAGGTTAAGAAACACTGGCCTATATAATTTTATGGTATATAAGGTACTACAATATTGATAGCTATCTCTGGTATTTTTTATGAATAGGAAACTCATTAATATAATAAATAAAAATGATGATACAATTTTGGGGTCCCACTATAGAAGATAATTTTTGTGCTGTAGTGGTTTGAGTGTTGGACTTTGACCTTGGAAACAAGGGTTCAGTTCCCTGCTGGGCCAGGAACCCACTGAGTGACCTTGGGTGTGTCACACACTCTCAGCCCCAGAAAACTCCATGATAGATTTGCCTTAGGGTCTCTGTAAGTCAGAAACAACTTGAGGGCACACAACAACAACAAATTATAGAATACATTTTATGGAGTGCATATAGCTATTTTTCATGTGGCTTATGATTTCTCATTTAAATTTCTTTAAATTGTTTTCTCTCCCCTGCCAATCCTCCAAAATATTAAACGTGTTATTGCAATTGTAATGCTTGTAATCGTATAAATTGTCAGTAGGTGGTGATGTAGTGCTGTTTACAAAAGTGGATTATTTCAGATGGAAAGCAGGGAAGCCTCCACTGAAAGCCCTCTTGCTCTCTGTGATAGAGAGAAAGAAATCAGTCCACTTCCTGGGGGAGCTGACATTTTGTACTTTACAATAGAGCAATAATTATGGGTTGTTTTTTTTTGAGGGGGACTTTTGAGCAAAAATTTCCTGTCTCAAATTCGTTTGCACAAACACAAACAAATATTCTAGTTTGACCTCTCCACCCCATTACCAGGTATCAATATTGCTGGGTATCTTAGAAATACAAAGGAATTTTCATGCTTGAAACATTGTTCTTGAAAAACAGGAGTAAGAATCAAGCAGCCATCCAGTTGTTGGTGGGCTGTAAGTCACAGATGGCTTAATCATCGCTGAAGAAACAGACAACATCTGGATCTACACAGTTTGCCCCGCTGCCTTAAAATGTATTTTTTTACAAGTATAAGGGTGACGATTTAATTGTTCTAAAGATTTCAAATTCCGAAATTTGCTGCATTTAAGATCTTCAATGTTATTTTCTTTTAGTTCTGCTTTACGCCAAGAAGACAAACTACAGAACAGATTCCCTGCATAAGAGGGCCTTCATTAAGGAGGAACATACTACCAAACTGTGGTAGGCAAAATTTTAAGTCATGTTGTCCATGGAGATCTATGTGAATTACAGCCTGGAGATACAGACCTTCTGAATTGTGTGGTAGCATAAATGTATCCTTGCTCTTCAGTCAGTGGAATATTTGCAGTTGCTTTGAACAGGAGGGAAGCTGAGATTGTAAATTCTTTTGGCACAAACTAAGGGACACTTGATCTAAAATTCCTCCCACCAAGTGCATACCTTCTGGTTGGTCAGCGGTAGTATTGCCTAGTTGTGAATAGCTGCACTCCATCTGTGTGCTTGGTCAAGAAATGACAAAACAGTCACTCAGAGTTCTGGTATACACACCTTGACAGTGAAAGCTGACACGGGGGCTTCGTCTGAGGCTGCCAAAAGGAGTAATTTTGTACTCAGTACCTCTGATACATAAGTTCCATTCCATCTTAGTTGTCTAGTTTTTAAATGGTTCATTATTTCAGTCCTTCCAAAATAATGATAGTCAGTGTTAATCTCATTCTATTTTACCTTAACCTTCAGAGTTTGATAGCTAATTCAATGTTGATGTTTTTACTCATGCCACATACAAGCTATCCCTGGATCCCACCATTTTGGATAATTATCACCCAACACTCCATTTTTGAGCAAGGTTCTGGAGCGGGTGGTGGCCTCCCAGCTCTAGGGATTTCTGGATGAAATAGATTATCTAGATCTGTTCCAGTCTGATTTTAGGTTGGGCTATGGGACTGAGGCTGCTTTGATCACCTTGGTGGATGACCTGTGCCAGGAACTAAACAGGGGTAGTGCCTCCTTTTGGTTCTGCTGGACCTCTCATCAGGTTTTGTTACCATCAACCTTGCAGGGATGGGACTTGGGGATACTATTTTACAGTGGTTTTGTTCCTTCCTGGAGGGCTGAACCCAGAAGGGGGTGCTGAAGAACTTCTGTTCAGTGCCTTGTCTTTTGGTCTGTAGGGCCCCTCAGGGCTCAGTTCTGTCCCCTATACTATTTAACATTTACATGAAACCACTGGGAAAGGTTTTTGTCTGTAGCTTTGGGGTTATTACTCCGTCACAAGCCAAGGAAGCTCTTTTGGTCCTAAACCACTCCCTGTCATCAATAATGGATGGGATGAGGATGAACAAATTGAAACTTAATCCAGACAAGATGGAGGTGCTCCTAGTCAGTCGAAAGGCAGATTAGGGAACAGGAATTCAATCTGTGTTAGATGGGGTTATGTTCCCCCTGAAGATGCAGGTTCACAGCCTAGGGGTGCTCCTGGATTCCACTCTGAGCCTGGTTTCAGCAGTAGCCAGGAGTACCTTTGCACAGTTAAGACTTGTATGCCAGCTGCGCCTGTTCCTTGAGACTCCAGATTTAGCCATAGTGACATATCCCTTGCTTACTTCCCAGTTGGGTTACTGTAATGCACTTTACTTGGGGCTGCCTTTGAAGAGAGTTTGGAAACTTCAGTTGGTCCAAAGAACCAACTGAAGGGGACATGATAGCCATGTTTAAATATTTGAAGGGATGCCATGTAGAGGAAGGAGAGGGCTTGTTTTCTGCTGCTCCAGACACCAGGACAAGGAGCAATGGATTCAAGCTGCAGGAAAGGCGATTCCACCTGAACCTCAGGAAGAACTTCCTGGCAGTCAGGGCTGTCCGGCAGTGGAATCTGCTGCCTCGGAGTGTAGTGGAGTCTCCTTCTTTGGAGGTTTTTAAGCAGAGGCTAGATGGCCATCTGTCGGGAGTGCTTTGAGGGTGTTCCTGTATGGCAGGGGGTTGGACTGGATGGCCTATGTGGTCTCTTCCAACTCTACATTTCTATGATTCTATGATTCTAACCACAGATTGTGAACTGGGGCTGGCTACAGGGATTGTACAACCTGCTGTTGCAACAGCTGCAGTGGCTTCCAGTCTGTTTCTGGGCAAGGTTCTGGGGTGACGACCTTTATTGCTAGTGATGACCTTTTAAGCTCTACATGGTTCAGGTCCAGGTTATTTGAAGGACTGTATTCTCCTTAAGAACCAGCCCAGGCTTTGAGATGTGCTGGAGAGGCACTTTTCTCTGTCCCACCACCCTCACGAGTACATCTGGTAGGAACATGGGAGAGGGCCTTCTCAGTGACCGTTCCAAGGGTCTGGAACTCCTTTCCCCATGAAGTCAAACTGACATCCTCCCTACTCTCTTTCCATAGATAAGCAAAGACATTTTTATTCCAACAGTGTGTGATTATGGTCTGCCTGGTTAAAAGGTGCTGGCTATTGTTAACTATGCAGAATTTTTGAATGTTTGAGTTTTAATTATGTATTTTAACTTTAATTCTTATTTATTTGATTGTTTAATTAGGGATTTAACTTTTGTATTCTGTGATTTTTAACTATTTTTCTAAATTATTATAAGCCACTTTGCATCCTTACCAGGAAAAAAAATGTGGTATAAATGATGATGATGATGCACACAAAATGGTAAATTGGCTAGTTTTAGCAGGACTGACTAGTTTTAGCAAACCTTGAGTAATGGCATAGCGTCATCTTCAGACAAATATTGTAGCAATTAATTTAAAATGGAATATTGTGATAACTTCCAACTTGAAGATGGCTACATGCCCACATATTTCAGGATTCTTCCTGATAAAAAGCATCATGCAATGAAAGGCATCTAATGGCTCAAATGCTTTTGTGTTCTCCTAAACCCAGCACATAAATAACTCTAGCACACAAAACTAACACACAATAAGTAACTTAGTTACTTCTTCCAGCTACTGTTTGGATGTTACCATTGGATAGTTGATAAAGAATTAAGAATATTCAACTTCTGTTTAGATCAACAACTGTTTGCAAAGATACGGAGTTTTTTGTATGCAGATAAGTGGATATCATTTCTATTCTTGTACAGGTCTTTCAGCCTTAGCTTATGTGTATGTGTGCATGTACATACACACAGACGCACATGCATACACACAATTTAATTTGGCCAAGCTTGTAAATAACTGACAGTCAGCTGAAAAGTCAAGGGCCTTGGCAACAATCTGCCAGGATACTTGACTCCACAGACAGTATAGGAGAGGTATCAAATAGAAGCATTTGGGAAACCAACTAAGCAACCAGCCACTCTTTAAGGTCTTGTTCTGTCCTAACAGAAGAGGTAGTTCATTGACTAATCCATCATATATAGTCTTTTCTATTTTGAACTGTTGTGATCTCTCTGGAATGAAGAATTTGAAGGATTAGCTGGGTGCCTGGATTTTCAGCTGAATATTCATGAGGCATGGCCTTCCCTGACTGTTCTTCCCACCCCCTGCAGTAGCTGAAATTCGTCTCTTTATTCAGCTGAGTGAGAGCCTCTGCAGTGCATTAGGAGAGCTGGCAAAACATTGTGTATCTGCAGGACGAGGGGAGGGTGAGGCCGTGCATGGATCATCATTATCCTCAAGAAGTTTGTCCTGCTTTCATCTGTTATTGAAAATGTAACTGTAGAATAAAGTGTTGGGAAATGCAAAACTGGAATAAGGAAAGTGTTCTAGTTTCAAGGCCACTTCAGTCAAGACAAGTTTTCCTAAAAAGTTCTCTCATTTCCATTGGAGTAAAAATAACAAGTGATATAGTACGGGTCTTTTTGTTGTGTGGACTTGAAATAGGAAGACCTGATAAATGGTAAGAGTATGCTGTATCTACAAATTGGCACAGGTACTTTCATTATATGTGCCATTATATGTGTTTTCTAATAAGCCGAAACCTGTTGCCAGGTTTGATACTCTGTTCGGTGTTATTACTTGGTTGTGTCATGAAGAATACCCCTTGTCACAATCTTAAGGATTCCATGAGAGGAAAGTGAACTCATGAGTCACGTCCAGAGCAAATGTACTTCCATTGCACAGTCACCTGCAGTGTTTCTAGATTAGGGTGGGATGACAGTCAAAGGAAGGATCTGGAGATTGAGTGAATCAAGAGCAAGATGGTGTTATATGTTTTGATTGGGAAAGGAAGGTTATTGGAGAGAAAGTTATTGGAGAGAGTGGAGAAGGAGGACATTTGTATCAGTAGTAATGGAGAATAACAATTTAGCATAGATGAGAGGAGCAGGAAAAAAAACTAACATGACACATGAAATCTCAGAGGTCCATTCATTGAAGTAGAACATGGGAACTAAGGATGAGTCTTTGTAGAGTCTGGAAATAGCAAAAAGAATACACGAGTAGATAAAGATACTGTGAACAAAAGTCACTGATAAGTGGTTTATGTACAATTCCAGGGGAAGGAAAGACATTCTTGCCTTTATCTTTTGGTACTAGGAGGCAGTGGTAAAGATGGGGATGGAACAGCAATCGGCATGTAAGTGTACGGTTGTTTTCGACAGTAGGGGTGACAGTCCATTCAGCAGTTGTGTACATGCATCTAGCACTGAAAAACAAGGGTGTCAAGCTCCTTCTCCCACTCCTGTTGCCCAACTGCAATTATTTGTGTTGTTCTTCCCTCTGAAGACCAGACTAGAGGTGTGTGAGGCAGAACATGTTTATCATGACTGCCTGGGTAACACATTAGATAGTGTGGTGTTCTTCAGTCTTTCCACTCTTCCGGTTGTCCATGTAACAGCTGAACTGATAATTGAAAGAATTATCTTACGTTTGAAGGATCAGGTTTTCTCCCTACAGAGAGAATGGCTGATTCAAAACGGACCTACAACTGCTTCTGATCCTTTCAGCAGACTAGATTATCCAGCTTCTGTAGGAAAAGGCAATGAAGTAGTAGACCTGAGAGAAAAGATGTGCCTGAGAGTTAGAGCCAGTAAATGGATCCTGGAGTAGAGAGAAGTGGTTTCTCTTGCAAGTTTGTGACGGTGAGCTGCTTTAACACCTATATTTGGCCCATAATGGTGACAGGCAACTAATTAGTGCCAGTGGCATTCTGTTTCTATTGGACTCTGCTTGCCATCTCCACATATGACAAGCCAGAGTACATTGACACTGGTAGAAAGAGAGAGAGAGAGAGAGTCATGTCATAACTACGTATATTCCCCACCTGTCCTAGACAGGGCTGCTGTAGATCTCCCCCCAGAGTGCCCTCTTTGCTGCCACTGTCGGGTTAATGGTTCAAAGAACTGGCAGACAAGCAGTGAACAGCTGCTCTTCCTTGCTGCCCACTAGGTGAGTGAGTAATGATAGGGCAGCAGCAGCTGGTGCCACTCACTGCTAGCTCCCCTCTTTCTCACTTGGAGCAATGGCAAGCATTTAGTTTTATTTTTTTCCTTTTCCCTTTTGTACAGCTTGTGCTCCACCACAGAATTTTGGCTCCAGTGTTAGGGTTATAGTAAGGTTAGCTTTTGGATGTGTCATTCACAGGGGTAGCTTGTTTGTCTTTCACTGGTGGGAGTGCTGTTTAAACCCAACTTTATGACCACTGCAAGTTCTGTTACCAGTATGACACATCTTTACAGATTTTAAAGAATGCTGTCATAAAACATGTTAGCCTCTTTTCTTGATCATCCCAGTTGTGACTTTGGAAACAGCAGGGCTTACATCAGTGTTGGGGCCTATGTACAGGCCCTCAACCAAAATCTAGTGAATAAATCTGGATGCAACTTGGTAATACTTCTTACATCTGGTTTCAACTACTTAAGTTGTATTTTTCATCACAGAATGGTAGGAATTGAACTGGGGGATCAGGAGGCTTATTCTTTTTGAGGAAATGATTCTTAAATTCAGCTATAATATTGTGATTTCAGGGATGTACTTGGTATCAAAGGTGTATGGGGGAAAAAAGACTTGGATGTCACCCTAGATGCTAATATTTTCAAGGGAATGGGACAGAGACCTCCAGTGTACTCTTTTGTTTGTTAAAGTCCAGGTGCACAATCTCAGACTTGTGAACCTTTGGTCTTTAACTTCTGTTAAGTTATATCAATAGGTAGTGGCAATAGAAGCTCTTACATTCGTATGTGGTGGCACTGCCCTCAGTTTTGATGAAAAGCATTTGTTAAAATAGAGATAATCACTGGCTAAATTATACAATCTCTGTGACATAAAGACTGGATCAGTTGTTGTTCAGAAGCATGACTGATTATTGTACAAAACTGGGAGGTCAAAATGGTCTTGTCAAATTTACAATGAAGGGACAAATTATATACTTACAGAAAAATTAATTTCACAGATCAATTCCTTATGAAATTGTGAAAGACATGATGAAAATTTTTACACCATTTGTCTTCCATTTATGTGTTATGCTGATGGCAGTTCAGAAGAATTAAGTATACCAACTCCTTGTGTAAATGTATGAAAGGATCTGATGCATTAATAATTAACTTATTTGAATGTAACTTTTTAATAGAGTAATGGGAAGAAAGTTCTGAATATGAGTTTTGCATGCAGAGTTTTTCATTTCTCCTTGTATAGACTGGGATGGTCTCATTATTGCTTACCTGATAATTTTCCTGTGGGGTGTGAAATGTAATTTTTAAAAAAATCTACATTCTCTTCGCCCTCTTCTTCTTCTTCTTCTTCTTCTTCTTCTTCTTCTTCTTCTTCCTCTTCCTCTTCCTCTTCCTCCTCCTCCTCCTCCTCTTCTTCCTCTTCTGGTTGAGTTATAACATATGTCCCTATATCCTTGTCTCTCCCTTCCCTTTTTTTGTTTTTCTCTTTGCTGGTTTTAGATTGTTCAGTCTTTGAGGGACTTGTATTTCTTTTGCTTGTTAGACCGTTAAGCACCAGATACTCTCTCATGGTGCCACAAAAGCAGAGGGTAATAATGTCTGTAGTGTCGTAACCAGTCATTGCGACTTAGCATGCACCCAAGCAGTGCATCAGACATGTATAGTTGGCGTACATAATATTCTACACGTGTTTTACCCCATACAGAAGGGTATTGCCCATAGGAATTTGTAGTGCTTGATACTGGCCTTTCGAAAGAGGCTAAAATAGTGTAGAAAGGGCTGAATTAGATAATTGTGATGGTCCATCAAATGACTCCTCATTCTCCTGTAAGGGGCCACATCAAGCCTTAGAGTGAGATTTCTTTGTGAGCATCCTTTCTTTGCAATCCATCCCAAGGCTCTACCAATTCAGAACAGCCTGAATAACCTAAATTCATCAGATTCTGTTTGATCTTGGAAGCTAACAGTATCAGCTCTGCTTAGTACTTGGATGGGAGACCACCAACAAATACCAGGCATTGTAGGCTATATTTTGAAGAAAGGAACTGGCAAAACTGCTCTTGATTATTCCTTGTCTAAGAAAACTCTATGAAATTCATGTGTTTGCCATAAATTGACAGATGACTTGAAAGCACAGACGTAGGTGTTCAGAGAGGAACTTGTTAATTTTCCTTGAGACAAAATAAAATGAAAAACATTTTTCAACTAGCCCAGTTGTAGAACTGAAACCTTGTTCATAACAAATGGTTGAAAATTTAAAAACAATATTATTCTAAAACGGATTCTGACAGGTTCAATGTCAGTTGCTATTGTGGTTGGGGGAATGCAGTGCCGTGAGTGCTGGAAAGCCCATAGGACTGATGCAAAGATTTCACTTTTCTGAATGCTTACATTATTTGTTTAAATAAGTAATATGATGTTGTCAATATGGGGCTGGGCAACTCTGTAATTGCTACCAGCTAGGGCTTCCATTTTGCATGTTTGGCAGGGTTTTATCCAGAATCTGGGCTTACTATTGAGTGCTTCTTTCTACTGTTAGCTGGCCCAACTTCAAAGCTTTCACTTAAAAACAGAAGCAGCAACAAGGTTCTCGCTTTTGGGGCAAAAAGTACAGTGACCATTCTGTCCAGTTGTTTTGCAGGAAACAATCCAACTTTGCAGTGTGTTTAGCCGATGAATGAACTCTCACACCTGTGATTGCCATTTTTGCAGATTTTTAATTTTAGAATTGAAACTTCCTTTCTCAGTTCCTGCAGTTTGAGAGGAAAGTCTAGTTTTGAGGGGAAAGCCTAGCTGAGGTCTGTTTTGCAGAGCTCCCTAAAAAGATTGCTGAGAAGGCAGTGTAGCCCTAGAAAGTAAGGGCATGGGTAAAATAATTGTGCAAAGCAGAGTTGCTGGTACCACCATACAATTATTAATAGTTAAGGTGCCGTGGAGTTTATTTTGAAAAACTTGTTTTAGTATTCCAGTATTTACTGTTGCAATATTTTGCATTTTCACCTGACTCCCAGAAAAATTGAATTTTTAGCAGGATTGCTCTTCTGCTGCCCCTGATGGAAGGAAGAGTCAGTCTGCTTTTATTGCCACCTTCTGCCCATTGCATTTTTCCTCTTCCCATCATGTCCCCTATCCCACGTTATTCAAGTTTCCCTTCCTGCTCGTCTTGTCACTTGCCTCCCTGCTCTCTGTTTAAAGCAACAGGGTTTAGTTTATGCAGCTACTGGTTTGTTAGAAGGTAGGTGGGCAGCATGAGGAAATGAAGAAGTGTGTGGGAGGGTAGGTAGAAAGGGTGGGAAGCATGGCATAGGTGCAGGATGAAGCAAGTTGGAAGAGGAGAGGGAGCAGGAAAATTGGTTCAGAATCGGTGCAAGGAAGGCAGGTGTGATGGGGCAACGTGAAGGCAAGGAGGGAAGGCATCAGCATCATTGCATAGGAAGGGAAGCATTGTCTGAGGTGCAAGATGAGACAAGGACACTTGTGGGATGTTTTAACCTTTTCATTGTTTGAAAGTAGATTGAAAAAAAGGGTGAAAGGTGAAAGATGCAGTGGCAGGGTACAAAGAGCTCTCCTGTCTGAGGCAGCCAATTCATGGGTGCTACTCTGAGGTACCCAATGGAAAGCAAGAAGAGAAGATAGGTTAAGCTTACGGAGGTAGATATTGGATATAAATCTTAGGGAGTTTTGTGGAGGTGGATCCAAACAACTATAAATAAAAGGTAAAGTCCATTTGAAAGACTTCTTCTGCTTCTGGTCGCATGGTGCGCGTGAGTGGCAGCTCGGAGTGAAGCTGCGCAATGGTGCGGCCCCGAGCTGCCACCCGCTGGATTCCAGCCACTTTTTTTTTTAAACACCAGAAGCGGCTAGACACCCCTCTGGTAAAAGGGGTGCGGAAGAGGTCCGAAGGGGATCCCAAAACTGGCATCTGGCTCTACCCGGCTGTGGGAGCGGAAAGCACCAGGGGGTCGAAGGACCATGACGGAACCAGTGGGATCGTCGCGAGAGCGGCACAAGCGCCGCCGCCGCCTCTTAAACAAGAAACTTCTTAAAAAGAAAGTAAGAAAACACGTAACCTGATCTGGTGTTCGATTTTGACAATATCACATCCGAAATTGACTTGCAACGGTGCGCAGGAGCGGAGGAATGGAAGGACCCAGAGGAGAAGTGAGTGCGTAATGGCTGAGAGTTCGTATTAAAGGGGCAGCTGACTTTTAAAGAGACTGTTAAGTGGCTTTTCTGCTTTTCTACTGAGGATTGAAGTCTTTAATGGTAAAATGATTTCTGATTTGCAATTTGGGACAGAGATTTACAATTTGACAATGCTAAATAATTAAATGGACGGAACTGGACTAACGATTAAGATTGGATTTTACAAGATCTAATAAACTCCATTTGGACATTGAACTTTCTTTTTCCCTACATTTCACTATTTTGGTCGGTCTGAGAGGATTGGTATTTTGGCTTTTTGACTCTGGATTTCTGATTTTAGAAGACTACTTTGGGAGGCAACAGTTTCTTAGCTCCTGTTGTTTGAGACTTGTTTCCTATCCTGTTTTTGAGTTTGGAATGTTGAGACTGGCAAGCCTGTGCTGGAAGGTCATTTAAGCATAATATCCTCACTCCCACGGACGGAGCGGCTTGGAATTTAATCGGCCATTGAGAATACAGAAGAATCTTCAAACAGCAAAGTTTCAGACGGGAGGGGGGAATGTGAGTTGGATTTAGACACAGGGCTCTGAATTAGACAAAGTGGTTTTGTATGTGAGCAATATTAGAATGACTTTAAACAATTAAGCTTACGAATATGATTGATATATTGTCATTAATATAAGCATTTTGATATTGTTAAAGGGTCGTTGGATGTGGAATAGAACACAGGTATAAAAGTAGGAGACAAGACATTTTAATAGAATGGAATCCAGGTCAAGAAGATGATTGACTGTTGCAGTAATAACAGCTCAGATTGCCAGATATATATTAAGAGATATACCTTAGCAATTTCAAGATTGTATGTTGTAAACGATGGAGGACGTAAAAAGTATAAGAGAAGATGTCAGAAGATCTAAAAAAGGCAAGAAAAGAAATGAGAATAGATTGAAATCAGACGATTAGAGAAAAGCAGAATGGCCAATTGTAATGGGTGACAGTTGGGAACTGTCAAGTGAGAATGACTGTATTATGATTATGAAAATGTCAGTGGGATAACAGTAACATAACATGGAATGGGGAGAGGGAAATGCATGATCAAACATTTAAGATGAACATTGTATTGTGATACATAAACATAATAAGTGGATTGAATTTCAAAAAATGAAAACTAGATCAGAGTGGAAGATCAGAAATATTTCATGTAAAATTACAGGTTAAGGAATGGTTTTTTTTATCTGTGAAACTTAATAAAATTATAGAAAAAAAAGAAAGACTTTTTCTGAATTTATTTGTCTTAGGAGTATGGCATGGGCATACTAAATAAAACAGATCTTTGTTGTTCCTGCTTCCGTTGTTGCTATTGTTGTATGCCTTCAGGTTGCTCCCAACTTAGATACCCTGTCCTAAGTTCTCTTGCCAATATATTCAGAGTTTACTATTGCTTTCCTCTGAGGCTGAATGAGGGTGACTTTCCTGAGGTACCCCCCCTGGTTTCCATGGCTGAGCAAGATTTTGAACCCTGATCTCCTGGATTCCTTGTCCAACACTATAGCTACTACAGGATGCTGATCTTTGGGTCTCAGTACATGGAAGATTCATATGTTCATACTTACTAGGAACATCATTTTATGTTGTAGTGTAACTTACAGTGAAGGAACAAAATAGCAGCAGAGGGAATGTTGATGTAGAAAGGATTTATATTAAAAAAAGAGTAAAAAGTAAAGTAAAATTTGCTTGGAGATAAGAGAGTTGGGAAAAACAACAACTGAACAGCCCTGCATCCAGGCAGAATCTGGATCTCAGAAGGAGACTAATAGGCTGAAGTTGCTTTAATAAAATGAAAGGAAGCAGAAGTTTATTTTAAAGAAAAGACATTTGTGGTTCCAGATTCCTCAGTGAGGTCCATTAATTTTTACACAAGGAAATACCTTTCAGAGTTTTCAGGGAGTTGGCCTTCTTAGTCTGTTGCAAAAAAACCAGTAGGGTTTATAATATTCGTTGCTGTTGTTGTTGTTGTTGTTGTGTGCATTCTAGTCATGTCTGATGTATAGTGACCCCAAGGTGAATCTATCATAGAGTTTTCTGAAACTGAGAGTACCTGAGGTTTGGGACTTTTAATGCTAAACAACTCTGTTTTTAAGGTTGGTATAGTTTTTAATGTATTTAAATGTATTTAATATTTTTATTTTTTATTTCTATAAATTATTTTTTATATTTATACTTTAACATATGTTCTAACTTGTACTTGTTTAATGTTAGCTGCCTTGTGTACCATTGTTGGGAGAAAGGAGGGATACAAACAAGTAAAATAAATAAAATAAATTATTAATTATGCACCCAAGGTTACCCAGTGGGTTTCCACAGCCAAGTGGGGAGTCAGACCCTGGAGCCCAATGCTCAAACCACTACACTGTGCTGGCTCTCTACAGTACTAGTTTATGCCAAATAAAATGTGCTAGTCTTCAAGCTATCAGACCGCAGACTGCTTTATCAGATGTTCGGAATATTCTCTCACTCAGCAAATTATTAATATATGTGATTGGTGGGAAAGTCAAACAAAAGAAAGTTAAGCTAAAGTTACTCCAGTTACAACAGAATATTTAATCTCTATTTCTGAAGGAACTCATGCTTTACTTTTGCCCCTACAGTTTGCTCTGACTTTCCCTGCATTTCCCTCTAACAGTCGAATGACACTGTTACTCCTGAGTGCTTCCCAAGAATATTTTCATGAATCTCTTCTCTGTTTGTTTGTTTTTTTGTTTGTTTGTTTTGCCACAAGTAAACAAAAGATGACATCCCCCCCCCAACAATGATCCGATGAGAATACAACTGGAGTTGCCTATGGATGATAAAATGTTATTGTTATTTTTCCGTATTATTATCTCTTATCAATAGTGCACCCACTATCTCCTTTGTGTGTGTGAGTGCGTGCATATTTTTAAGTTGCTTTGAATGTTTCATAGATTTTTCTTAGGGAAGAAATATAGGTGTTTTTTCCAGTTTCTCCTTCTGAAATGTCACTCACAGCATCTGGTATTCATTGGCAATCTCCCATCCAAGTACTAACCAGGGCCAACTCTGCTTCGCTTCCAAGATCAAACAGGATCTGGTGCCTTTAGGGTATTTAATCTCCACTCCTTTAGTTGTCACAAAATCCTGTAAAGTAGATTTGCTGAAAGGTTGTGATAGCCCAAGGTCACCTGGTAATGCATGACCAAACAGGGATTTGAATTTAGCTCTCCCTGCTTCAGCACCTCAAATGTTAATGCTGTACCGGTTTTCTAAGATGATTGTTGGCATAAAAATGGAACACAGGCTAAAATGCAGTGGTAAGGGGAAAAAACAACTGATAATGTGCTTAATTTACATTATATGAAAATCAGGATAACATGTCAATCAGATACCTATATTTGAGGGTCTGCAAAAGAAGCCCTGCAGCACTCCCTCGCCCCACAAAATTCCAGGAAAAGAGGGAGGTGTTTGGGTGAAAGAGAAGAAGGTGGCTGCAGCTGCAGAGTTCCCAACCCAGCATATCCCCTCTTAGTGGAGCAGGGTTGCCAGAGTGAAAACAAGAGAGGATTCCTCTACCTTTAATTTATTTATTTTTTTAAAGCAGAGGGAATTTTAGCAGGTGTTACTTGTCATGTAACCAGCTTAACAAGCACCATCTCTGAAATTCCCTTTTCTACACAACCATTAAAGTTACCTCTCCCGTTTTCATTCTGGCAAGCCTGTAGTGGAAGTCCATGAAAGCAGGGGTGGGGATAAGTTGAGTTTCCTTTCCATAAACCTGAGAGTTTGCATTAGTCTGCATAATTGTCTTCACAGTGAACTTTCACTGCACTGTGGATTTATAGTCTTTAAAATTTTTGAAGAGGCTATGTAGTGTTCTAGTTATCCAGTCTTCGAACATCTTAACGAATAAGGGCAATTTATTTTTTAAAATAAATTGTTTAACCTTTTGTTGTTGTTGAATGGCAATGTGAATGGAGTTTAGGTACATGGAACTCAGTTTTAGGCACCGAGTGGCTAAAACTGAAACTGTGCCGTGTGGGTCGTAGCCCTTTCAACTGGACTGGCTGTATCACTGAGCTGTGTCCCCTTTAGCTTTCCTTAACAGAACTGCTGGGCAAGTTGTTTTGCTTTGGTTCAAATGTTACATGAGTGCAGCAGAAAAAAGTGAAAAACGAAAGAATGTTTTTTTCTTTCTGTTGAAGAGTAGATGCGGTCTTCTTAAAATGAGGGTTCCTGCGTACTGGTTATTTGACTGAATCAGCATTGGACTACATATTACTTGAAAGACAACCCACTTTCCCCCAAAGAGATCCATTAATCAGCAGATCACTTTTTAGCAATTAAATAGTGTGGATCTCTGAATCAGCATGGAAGTACATATTACTTGAAGGACAACCCACTTTCCCCCAAAGAGATCCATTAATCAGCAGATCACTTTTTGGCAATTAAATAGTGTGGATTTAATGTGAGTCTATAACAGGGAGCAAAAGATTAAAGTTCCCCCATGCAGATGATGTCCCCCTGTGCTTTTGGTGAAAAATAGTAAAGATAGATGTTCAGTAATTCTTTAAAGGACCGAACAGTTTGACATACAGATAGTGGAAGGGGATTAAATAACCATTTGGTTCATTCATTCTCTGCCATTTTTATTCCCACATGAGATTTTTATCCTTCCCCTCCCTCAGGAGGTGATATACTACGAGGGGAGAGGCTTTGGCTCTTCAGATAAGTATCCCCCCATGAAATTTTCATACGGTCTCCAAATGTTTAGCATCACATTGAGTAACATATGGAAAATCATCCACACTTAGAACTCTTCTTTCTCCTGTGTTTGCAATCCTTTGGTAACTTTCTCTGCTTATTTTCTTTGGACTGCTACACTTTAATGCTCAGATGAGGTTTTAAATTACTGCAGTGCTAGAGAGCCAGTGTGGTATAGCGCTTTGAGCTACAATCCTGGAGTAGTAGTTGTTGTTGTGTGCCTTCAAGTTATTTCCAACTTACGGTGGACCTATCATGGTTTTTCTGGGGCTGAGAGTGTGTGACATGTCCAAAGTCGCCCACTGGGTTTCCATGGCTTGAGCAGGGAATCAAACCCTGGTCTCCAGGATTAGTCCAGGGCTCAGACCACTACACGCTGGCTGTCACAACCAGAGTTCAATTCCCTGCTTGGCCTTGGAAACCCACTGGGTGACATTGTGTGTGTCATGCACACTCAGCTCCCAGAAAACCCAGGGGTAGATTTGTCTACCAATAACAACAGCAAGAAATTTGAGAACTGAAGGAAGATTCAATTGGGTTCTTATTTTTTTGAGGGGGGGGCAATGTCCAGTGTCCAAGATTAAAATAATGTTGAACTGTTGACAGAATTAAAATCATTTAAAAGCATAAAAGAAAAATAGTACAGCGTACTAAACAAACAGAAATTTACCAGTAAAACAATCAGTTTCTAAAGGCTTGCTGGTATAGATGAGTCCTTCACCTGCCAATGAAAGGATCGTCATTTTCATAATAGAAAATAAATAGCAATGTCCAAGAACAAAGTGGCAAATCTGAGTTATAATCTTTATAGGGGAAAGCATTATATATTTTATATATATATAAAATATATAATGCTTTCCCCTCAGAATTGAGAAGATTATCTTTTTCAAGTAATTTGTTTCTATTTCTTACCACAGTGTTTGAAGAGCTAATACTTATTACAGTATAGAAATGACATCTCACTGTAATATTTTTGCTGTTCATTACTTTTATATTACTTTATCTTACTTTTTTGAGGAGGAAAATCGTATGATTGATGAAAATGGCATAAAACATGAAAAATTCTTGTCAGTATGTCTCAAAAATGCTCTTTAAAAATAAAACTTGCCAGGCATAAGTTTAGACAGTCTTTAAAAAAAACAAAACCTTGCCAGTTGATTTTCAGATTGATTTACTTTGAAGAAGGCCATAAAAAGATGGCTGAAAGGCATTGGGCTGACTTAGGACCTTTCTGCCCTACACTGTTTGTTGTAGTGCTATTATTCCACTTTCAACCTCCTATGGAATCCTGGGGTCTGCAGTTTAGGGAGGGGCCTTTAGAATTCTCAGCCAGAGAGCACTTGGGCCTCAGGAAACTACAAGCCCAGAATTCCACAGGATGCTGGAAGTGAAATAATAACATTATAACAGTGTAGTGCAGAAGGGCCTCAAGTCTCTCTTTTACATTTGCCTTTTCTTTCCTCAGTAGTTTCATAAACCAAATGATCAAAGCTGGGATAGAGTGTAAGGTAAAAGTTCATGATGAATGTAAACAGAAACTAAAAGCTCTCTCCACCTCACTTATGGGAATTTTTGCAAGTTGAATTTAGCCTTTACATTAATACCACATCTTCCAACTTGGTGTGGCACGGGTTGGACTACAACTCTCACAATCCCAGGCCAATGTGTGCAGTGGCCATGTTGGCTGCAGGTAATGGGTGTTGTCGTATAAAACATCTGTGGGACACCCGATTGGAAGACCCCGCTTTAATGGAAAGAGATGTTTGTAAACTGAATTTTGGTGACTGCTGGAAAAAACTGATGAGTGTGAGGGCTGAGCCATTCTGAGTTTAGGGATAAGCCCAATAATTAGGCAACCTGCTGGAAGTGATAGATATTATTATTGTACAACAAGTCTCATTCTTCTGCACCTAAGTGTGACAGAATGCTCTTTACCTATTATGCTTAAATGACAACAGCCTGAGAGAGTTCCTTCAGGATTTTATGAATCCTGATGGGTTGCAAATAGCTGAGATGAGGGATGGAGAACTTACAGCCCCCCAGATGTCCAGTTGGAGTTCAGTTCCCATAATCCCTGGCCATTGCAAGAGGACAGATAAAATAAAAACAAAATCAATGAAGTCAATACAAGGACATAAACACATTTTGAACACTTAATTCCCCCCCCCAAACAAGTCTAAAAGAAGAACACAAAGGCAGCAGGCACAGAAGATTTAAAATAACCACAAAGGGTAAAACTACTCAAAACTCCAGGCAGAGTTCATCTGCTGCCTTGTGCTAAAAAAGTTTGAATAGCAATAACTGTGTGTTGTGTACATTTACTTCAAGCATTCTTTCTAGCAAGATGTTTTCTGCTAAAAGGTTTATTATACTGTTTTATTAGTGGCCATGTAAGTATTACATACAGCTTTCTCCTATAAGCTGGCAGTCTGGAAAGCAAAGCTGAGGACAACATGGGCAGGCTCAGACAGGTCCTCATGAAAGCATTTTAAAATGCAGATTTAATTTGAAAAAACCTCAGTGTTTGGCCTCAAGTTTTTATCTAAATGCAAAGTGGAAGGAAATTTAGATTTTAAGTATTTATAGATTGATTTATTTTTTTTGTCCCCTAGCTATATATAATAAGGTATATTAATAACATTATTCAAAAGTTAAAAACAATATTAAAAACTAGTTTTAAAAGACAAGTGAGGTAATGCAGAGTTGACAATTCACTGGGCACTCAACAAAGATGGACCAGCCTAATTTCCCTTAGAACAGAATGCCACTATTTGACTATTTAATGTGTCTGCTACAGAGAAAGTCCTGTCTCATGTACTTAACCAATCTAGCTTCACATAATGGTGATACCTATAAGAGGGCCTTGGCTGAACATTTCATATTGCGGGCAAATTCACATGGAAGGAGGCAGACATTAAGATACTCTGTCCCAATTTGCTTAGGGTTTTGTAGACCAACAGCAGCACTTTGAATTGAACTTGGAAACAAATGGAATCTAGTTTAGTTGGTTCAGGACCAATGATGTATAGTCTTTTAAGCACATGCAAGATAACAGACTGGGTTGCTGCACTATCCACTGTCTCTCATTTTGGAGCACATTTCAAGGGCAGTCCCACATGCAGTATATTACTATAGCTTAATTGAGAGGTAATTAAGGCATGGATCACTGATCATATGTACCTTCTATAGAAAAGGGCATGGCTGGTGTACCAGTTGAATCTTAGTAAAGTGCTGGACACAGCAGTCACCTTACTCCCCAGGAGTGATCCTGGTCTTGAACACCCCCAACATGTGAACATTCCTTCCTTAGGAGAATACAGTCTCATCTAGAACAGCCTATAATCCCAAACCACTCTGGCTTTTCTGCTAACAAAATTCTGTCTTATCAATACTGAACTTCAGTTTATTTACTTGTATCTAATATCTCATTGCACCCAGACTTGAAAAACAAGTAGAACTGGGGATCATCAGCATATTTGTAAGATTCAGCTCTAGAACTCTGCAGAAGTGTCTTCAATGTTGAAAATGTTGAAAAGCCTAAGAGATAGTATTGATCCCTAAAAAACCTCATAAAGTAACAGCCAAGAGGCTAAACAACAGTCCTTCAATACTACTTTGGGGATCGGTCAACCAGATACGACCAGAACCAATTCAAAAGAGTATTCCAAGTTCAATTTTAGCCAAATAGTCCAAATAGTCAGTTTCAACCAAAAAAAAAGCTGGAATTACTCTGCTATCACCATAATAGAAAATTACGCATAAAAATATTTAAGTAGGACCTGTGTGCAGGATTTTGGATTAGATGTCTGTGCTTGTAGGATGAGGTAGCTTTTAATAAGACAGGTTAATATAGAAATCTTAAACTGATGGGAAGAGAGGAATTGGTCTATTCCTTGAAGTTTCCTTCAAGGAATAGACCGTTGTATTGGTCCATTCAGTTGTCCATTCAATTGTATTGGTCCATTCAATTGTACTTACAATTGTAAGTACAAGCATCTATGTGTAGGTTGGTCTTTTGTCAGTGGAGGTAATTGATTCATATGAGCCTAGACTTCATTAAAAAACATATACATAATTGAAGGTAGCTGAAGCTGTAGCTGAATTTCAGTTTGTGATAAACTTAGGATAGAGGAGTTCCTGATTTCTTGGACCTGTGAAAGCCAATGTTTTTTCCATATTCATCTCTGGAATAAAGGGTCAGTTAATAAGCGGTATAAGAAATCTCTGCTTGAACCATTCCAAGATGTCTAGTTCAGTGTAAGATGAAATTTGTACTTGTTCTTATCTATTGTGGAATGCATCAGGAGTCCAGGTTGTTGAAAAGTCGTGAATACTGAAATAAATAATTTCTTGCATCATCATAGTTGTGACTTTCCTCATCCTATGAATTTCTTTGTTTGATTCTTCCCTATCTTTTTTCCTCTTCTCACATTCTGACTTTCTTGCCAATCAGTAGAGCAGAAGGCATTTTGGATGCTTTGTATGTGAGACATGGTATTCTGCAGATGGAAGAAGTTTCCGTATTGGATGAAAGGAAGCTCCAAATGTGCACTGTGATCAAGAGCAAGTAATGTGGAAGAAAAGGACAAGCTCTAATAGGGATCCAAGAGGATGGAGAAAAAAAACACATTATACTTCTTCTGGTATTTATACTAGCAACAGGGCTGAATTCATAAGTCAAAAGGAGGGATGGGATAGGAAGGACCCCACTTTCTTTTTCAGCCAGTGGCTGATCTGTAGAATGGTGTGCCCTGTGAGACTATCCTTCTACTGGTGTATCTTCTGAGTGATCCAAAGCGAGCTGGAGGAAAGAGATTATTATAAGATTCCTTTTTAAAAAAAAAAAAAAAAAGTCGGAAGAAGGAGCAGCATGCAGATGTGCAGTAGAATAATCAAGTGGGGCAATAAAGAAACCCCAGGCGCTACATGGAGTGGTATATAAAATGGGCAACAAAAGTGGTAAAACATTGCTACATAGTGGTAGTTAATTTTTATGTTGTACCTCATTTGACCATATTTGCCTTTTATTGTTGCCAGCAAGCATGGAGAGGTTTTCCCTGTGTATGTCCCCAGTTGTTCATAATTAAATCGAAATGTTCATATGCACGTTGCGCCTTTCCTTACATGCTGTCCTGTCATGCAAGACAATAACTTTCCATGTGTTGCTTATGTGGGCTAGAGGATGTGTACTGTGGCCATATCCTAGCTTTTTATCATCCACATGGTTGCTCCTCTTTACATAAACAGAAGGTGGGATCTTTTTTCTTAGATAAAAAGAAGCATCTCTACCATCTTACATTTTTGTGCTCCATTTTCTACCACCTGTAATTCTGATATGGGAACTGAGCCAAATTGGAAGATAATGGTTTAAAACTAGAAAGCATAACAAAGGTAAGATGAAGGAAAGGATGGAATTTGTTCATGTCCCTTCCCTGTGCATCTTCCATTTTGTATGCGAATGAATCAGTCATGAGAATGAAATATACTTAGCTTGACCTCTCATGTCTGTTGTTGGCCCAGTACTTGCAGACTAACATAGTAAATGCCTCGTTCTCTAAATCCTGATAGCAACAGAGTTGAAGGTTATTGTCTCAGTTTCCGCAACAGTGTCTGAGCTAGCTTTTGTAAAATAACAGAAGCAGTGTATCAGGACAATGGGAATGGCTAAAACGGATTCCTTTTGTATTCAAAGACTTAACAAGATTGTATGAGTTGTAATGTAGCACTATGCTCTGACATGAGTGCAACACTGTGCCAGAATGTGCAGATTAAGAAATACAGCATCTTTCAACATGTCCACTCCACTCAAATGTTTAAGTGGGTGACATCTAGCATAAGGTGATCCTCCAAGGATGCTCTCATTTACTACCTGCGCTTTTGGCTAATCTCCATATTGAGTTGCATCCCACTTGGGGTTATCTGAATCTGAGTTGCACAATTTGTATGCAAAAACATCAATAAAAACCATAGACTTGCAATACTTGACACACTTGTCCGTGAACAAGTCCCATTGAATAGAGTTAGATTTCATCTGAGAAAGCATGCATGTTTGGTTTGGGGCAGGATTTCAGTCAGTGTTTCACCATTTTAAAAGCACAATACAGTTAAAAAACTGTTACTACAAAAGTTAAAACAGAAATCGACTACATTTCTGTTTAAAAAACACAAGTTAAAAATAGTTAAAAACAGCATTAAAATAATTTAAAAACAAAATAAAAACACTGTACACCCTATTAAAAACTTTGTCTGTCATGTACACTAAAAACCAAAAGTCTCCTTGAATAAAAAGGTCTTTACTTGCGGGTGGAAAGACGGCAGAGAGGGAACCACTCGGTCCTCCTGGGAAAGCAAGTTCCGTAACTTGGGAGCAGCCACCAAGAAATCAGTCTCCTTCTCTCTCTCTTTCACGTCCATGCATGGGCAGACTCATACAGGGATATACGGTTTTTCAAATAGGATTGCACAGTAAGATGGCACTGCTTCTGTCCTCTAGATACAGTCAATCAAGTACAGATACAGTCAAGTTACTTCTTTAAGTATATCATATTTAGTTATTCAGTTTGTGGAGTAAGAACAGTTTGCAAGGAGAGGAAGAGGTGGAAGCCACAGAATTTTGCCAAAATGGTAGCTTTAATTGGATAATTCTTAATTCAGCCTCCTCACAGAAGCTATATATAAGAATTTTGCCACAATCCTATTGTGACATCATAGCAGACTAGGATCCGGTGAGACTCTGAACTACTGCACATAGTTTTCTATCACATGATATAACATCCCTCTGGTGAAGTTGAACTAGGAAACATTATATTCTCTTCGTGTATGTGCCTTCAAGTCATTTGTGGACTTAACGGTGATCCCATAATTTAATAGGCTTTTTGAGGAAAGGAATACTCAAAGGTAGTTCTGCCAGTTCCTTCCTCTGAAATGTAGCCTACAGAACCTGGCACTATGTTAGCATGACAGATTATACTAGTGATGGAGGCCTTTTTCATTCAACCACAATGTATGACAAAAGCATTATGCAGGCTGGGCTTCCATCAAACAACTTTCCAGTCATGCTTACCTGGTACCTTAGTAGACAGCCACCTATCCTTGCTTTACACACTCCCCTCCCAGTTATGGACTCACATCACACCTGCAGTGCCCCCATCCAACTCTTTTCTCTAGTGTGTGCCTTTCTGACATAGACAGCAGAACAAGCGTGCTCAGGCAGGAAAGTAACACCTAGCCTTTGTTCAATTCCTGTTTTGTGCATTTGTGCGAGTTTCATGTTGTTGTTTTCGCAGTACCTCTGTTTGAAAGACAAATCTACATGTTGGCTACTTTAATTTGGTACCTCATCCGTATTTCCATATTCACAGCGAGTGCCTTGACATGACACTCACAGAGAAACCCTTCGGAGTTTGAGATTACGGTATTGATTTGAAAGAAAAGAATGCAAAACACAGAGAACAATGGAAGCACACAGTCTTATTATTTTCAAAACATCATGGTAAGGGAGGGATAGGGTTGCTGATGGGATAGTTTTGAAAAAGGCCCAGTCTGCTCCTCTAAACAAAGGTCTCTAAACAAAGGTTTGGTATGCAGAAATTGATGAGTAAAGCTTTTCACAGCAAAGATCTAAACCTTATCACCCACTAACACAGAATGTTTGTACATCAAGCTACTACTGACAGGACAGCTATGAGGGTTGGTTGAAAAGTTGGCACTCCTTGAAAGGGAGGCCCTTTTGAATAACACAAATTGGAAACTGGATCTGTTGCACATTATAGATAAGTAGCAAACATTTCTATGCACACTTTTTCTTCCTCCACGATTGCTGCTATAACAATTGTTTTCTTCTGTGTTTCCAAATCTAGGGAAGAAACCAGGAATGTGTTGTTCGCTTTCATGTGCACTATCACATAGCTTGCTGTGATCAGTAGAAGAAGAGGCCATCCATCTTTCTGCTGCTGTTCTGTTCATGTTCAAATCTTAAGGTAGATCCTTACTACCATCAATTTCATAAATGACTGATTAACTTTAAGTACGTCACTGGATGTAAATCTGTGACTTCAGTTGAACTCTGCCTAGCGCTGGGGAATTCCCTCTGTAGCTAGTTACGACTGGTTACATGATTGGTTATTCTGGGATTAAAAACCTCATTGATTGTGGGAGAATTAGAGGCTGAGGAGTACTGAAGGAGTCAGCAGCTTGGAAAAAGTATCCTTTTTTTAAAAAAAATAATAATCCTGAAATATATTAGTCATATAGTGAAAGAAATTTGACCTCTGAGGTATGTAATATAGGTTATGCTCTCAATCCCCAAAAGATAAACAGTGTTCAGGGACCCCTTGTCCTTGTAGAGAGAATGTTTTACTTTAAAATTCTGACTGCAAGATAATTCTTATTTTTCCTTACAATGCCTGTTGGGTATCTAGAAAGAAGAAGTTGTTTGGATATAGTGATCAGTACCAAGCAGCTTCACCAACTATGTGCTGGTTTCATTATTCTCAAGGTCTAATTTCATTTATCCAGAAAACCAGCCACGCTCTGTGACAGTGGTCCTGTTTGAGGCGCAGGGGTGAAAAAAATAAGAGAGATTTATGGGAAATAGTGAGAATTTTCAGTACTGCAACTATTTTTAGATGGGAAATGGAAAATTTTAGGAATACACCAAAATCAAGATTTAGACTCATGTTAACATCAGGCAAGGAAAAGGAAAATCTTCCACAGGTTCGGTAGAATTTCTTCAGAACTGGATGCAGTGGGCATAAGATGGGAGCTCTTTTTTTATCTGTGCATTCTTCTTGGAACTTTGTAGGTTGCGTTCTCAAAATCACTTATGCTAATTAATTGTACTTTAACATTGTTTAACCACACTGTCATACCTTGATAAGTCAAGTGAGAAAGGAGTGGATCTTCATTAAAAATAAAAAATTTAAAAAAAAACCCAGCCCTCCCCACTTCCAGGCTTATTTTCCAGCTGAATCTGCATGTTTACATTCCATTCATACATAATTACTACTTGCTCAAAAAAATTGTTACATCTACATCATTACACAGTTCCTTTGTTGCATGGCCTATCTGACCTGTTACATTAATTTGTTACATTGTCCTTGCTACATTGTTGCATTAGATTACTTACAGCTTACTTTATTCTTTTTTCTTTTCTTATACTGTATCTTTATCCAATCCAAAACTTCTCTCCATTCCCTTTCAAAGTTTTGGATAGGTTTATTTCTCAAAGAAAATGTTAACTTTTCTGTCTCTACTATATCCAGGACTTTGGATTTCCATTCTTCTTTATCAACATATTTCCTTTCTTTCCAATATTGTGCATATATCAACATTGCAGCAGTTATCAAATATAACAATGTCTTCTGATGAGATCTTATTTCTCTTTGTTGCCCAAGCATATAACAAATAGAATTCTGGCTTCATTTCAAAATTTACATTATAAATTCTTTGAATTTCATCCTGTATTCCCTTCCAGAATTTCCTTGCTATCTTACAAGACCACCACATATGATAAAATGTTCCCACCTTTTCATCACATTTCCAACATCTTACATTTCCATTTTTAGTTATTTTTTGCAATCTTTCTGGTGTCATATGCCATCTATGTAACATTTTGTAAAAAATTTTCTCTTAAGTTTAGGCTTGGTGTAAATTTTATATCTATCTTCCATATGCTAACCCATGTTTCTAATTCAATTGGATGTCCAACATTTTGTGCCCACCTAACCATTGCAACTTTAACTACCTCTGATTCCATTTCTCTTTACAACAAAAGTTTATAAAATTTGGAGGTTCTTTTTTTCTGGTCCCCCCTCATCAATAAATCTAGTTCATTTTCTTTTCTCTCAATTCCATATAATTTTTGGTCCATTTTAAATCTCTCTTTAAGTTGTCTCTATGGGAACTTTAATAAATTTATCTTTAATAAAAAAAAAACTTTCTAAAAAAAATAAAAAAGAGAAAGGAATGGATCTTTTAATCCTCTCAGTGCATCCTCAGATGTAAAGTTGGGCCTCTAGTCTGCATTAATATTTGTGAGTACAGAACAAAGCTGTGGCAGCTGTTTGTCTTAACTGATGAAGAATCTGTGTGAGCTTCCATGTGACTTTAGCTGACTGTGATCACAAGCCTTAGTGGTGAACTCCATGGGGCTTATTTCTAAGTAGAGCTGTATAGGGTTTCAATTTAAGTTTCTTTTAGTATAGTTGCAGTAGACTTCTGCAAAAGAAGGCATTTGAACTTCTGAGACTGCAATTTTAGCCTCAATTACCTACGAGTAAAGATCTAGTAGTGTAGGTTTCCTCAAAAAGCAGGAATAGGAATTTTTGGATTTTTTAAAAAATGTAAATCATATTTGGAATGTCATTACCCTAAAAATACTGCTCAGCAAATTTAATAAATGTGCCACATAGTAAAATTATATTTTTTGTAATTATAAAGGATGGCCAGAATTTTAGATCACCTACTTAGTTACGTATGGGTAACTAAATAGTGTCTCCTGGCCCAGCCCTCTCAAACATACTTTACTGGGTACTAGCTGCACCAAAAGAAGGAAGGTCAGTTCTGCTGGCATTCAGAAAGCAGGGGGATGATGCTCACTCCACCCCCACCGGCCCCGATCACCAGAAGATTGGACCTTCTCTTGGTGTGGTTGATGTTTGGTAAAGTTGATTTGGGGGGGCAGTTATGATTGTGCCAATAGTGCTACAATTGTGGTTATGTAGGGGGTAGTTCTGGACACATCTCTATTGGTGATACTGAATGCCAGCTGATAAATTTTATGTTGTTAACTAGTAAAATAAATTTAGGATTGATAAGAAAGTAATAGTGCATATGTTCTTCTTCAAAATTATTTCTCTGTAGTTCAGAAACCAACTTCCTCCTCTGTAACTTCAACATTTCTGGCAGTTTTTATATTTGTATGCAGGATACAGTTGCTGGAATTGCGCCACCAAGAATGGGCATGATCACACCTAATGCAGCTTTAGTTAAAATAATAGAAAAATCATTTTTCTTGGACTTCAGGAGCAAGGTCCATATGACTGGGAAACAGGAAGTTTGGAGAGAGATTTTTGTGGTTAGGAAGTGGGAATATCACTTAAGAAAAAAAAAATCTACAACATGGCTTTAAAATTCTACCAGTTATTGTTCCAGTGTTTGCAGACTCAGTAGATCCCTTCTGCAAATTTGGGATGTGGGTGCTGTTGAAATATTTTTTAGTATGGAATCCATTGGAACATGTCTTTATCTTCATGGTATAAAGTGTACATGGGTATGAGTAAAGCTTCCTCAGATTTTTTCCCCCTGAGGTTCAAATAGAATTTAAGAAATTTATTAAGGAAAACCTAACCCCTGGTCTGTTTGTGTTCAGCTGGCCGAAAAAAAGAGATCCTCCCCACAAAATCTTATAACAGTAGAAAAGGCTGAAATCCATCTTTTTTGTAGCAGTGATTGGTGGTTAATAAATTTTCTCTTAAGTCTCAGCTGTGTTTGCTGCACCTTTGCATCCTTTGATTTCCATCCTGTGGGTGTGGCCCAACATTATTTTATGCTTTAAATCAAACACAACCACTAACCAGTTATCTGGTTCTCTCACTGTGATATATGTAGGCATTCCAAAAAATTATAACATTATCTCAATGCAGGCAGCAATGCTTGGTAAGCAAGGAGCCATCTGAAGAAGAGGTGTGTGTGTGTGTGTTTGTGCGTGCGCACGCACACACACACACACACACTCATTTGAGATGAGAAGAATGATGGATATTGTTGGATATTGTTTTTTGTGTCCAGTGGCCCCTTTTCTGACTAGTGGCTCCAGGAGTGTGGCTTAGCTATCTCCAGTCTAGAATGGCTCTCCAGTCACCACAGCAAAAGGTGAAAAGAATGCTTGGACAGCAAAACCGAGAGTTGCAAAGGGAGTCTCCAAGGAATGGTTTTATAATGCATGCACCCTCTGAGGCCAAAAGTAAAGCTAAAGTTTGGTTGACTAAATGTTTGCTTGGTGAAAGGATGCACAAAGATAATGTTGGCCATAGATCCTATAGTGTGTTTGCTTGAATCTTGCAGGAATGCTCCTTTGATATATTGGAAGGTAGACATCAAGAAATTTGTCAGCCTAACCCCTAAGACCTATAAATTTTGGGTGGCTGACTGGAGAGAAGGGAGGAAAATTGCCTGTGTTCTCATGCTGAGCTCTGGAAACAGCCAGAAGCAATGAGCCTTGGAAGCCAGGTCAGAGTCAAAGATGGGCCCTTATCTGCCTCTCATTTTTCCTTTCTTTTTTTTTCTTCTCAATTTTTATTAATTTTTCAACTACTAGAAGATATGATCAGTACTGGACACCTGAAAGGAACATTTACAGGACCTTGATCATTCCTGGCTATTTCTGTGAGAACTGCCCTCTCTGCATATGCTGTAAATTTTATCGTTGTAGTGGTACTTTGAAAGCCAGAGGTTTAAGATTTGAGCCTGACCTTACCTTAGTTTTGTGATGTGGTAGAGAAGGTGGAATATCAGATACATTGAATGCTACTCAGGTGCCACAGACAGGGTGTTGAATCTGAGAAGGCATTGGATTCTGACTCAGTTCTCAAGTTCATTAGATGGCCCTGTAGCCTAGCCCCTATCGTGTTTCTTAACCTACCTTGGAAAGTTCTTGTGTTGATGGGGGGTGGGGACATTGAAGATGTTATTGTCATTCACCATGAGTCTTCAAGATACAGTAAAGAATTATACCAGCCTTCTCTTCCAGTATGGAGAAGGGAAAAATGTGGCATATTACAGTCATATTACACCTTTGAGCTATAGGTGAAACCATTGTTGGTTGGACAGATTCCAAGTATTAACTCTTGTAATCCAGATGAGCGGTTGTTGTCTCCCTTTTTTAAAGGAATGAAGTGGTTATGGCACTCAGAAGTGGTCCTCATACTTGCAGGCTTTAATTTGGTCTGTGATCTGTTGACTGAAGAAATGGAGGGAAATGCTGAGAACTGGTGGATTATCACCCTACAGTGGAAATAGAAGCTATTGTGGCTACAGTTCTGCCAACAAAAGTTGTGTTTAAACATGAAATAGATAAGGTGTTCGGAATTGAATCGGTAGTGGCAAAGCAGAGAGACTTACTTCAAGACATTGTGGTTTACTTTACCAGGGTAAAGATCAAGGATTTAATCATGGAGCAAAATTATAAAGAAAAATTAATAGTGGATGAGAATGAAATGAAATTTTTTAAGGCTATACCACCAAGTGTGACGAGGAGTAGAAGAGAGTATGCATTCTTAGCAAGGATTCTCCAATCTCAGGAAATAAGATATAGATGGGAGATACCAGAAGGGCTTTCCTTTCTCTTTGAAGGCAGAAAAATGAATGAAGATAAGCTCTGTTCAACAAGCAATGGAATTTCAAGAAAATTATTTGAAAACTGGACCTAAAACAACAGGAACTGAAGATAAGAAATCAGGAAAAGCAGCGGAATCTACACATATGGGAGCGGCAGCAGCAGATGAATCTAGTCCAATGTCTGAAGAAGAGTCGGAACTGGTAGAACCAGAGGAGAAAAAGAAAAAAAGGAAGTAAAGACAGCAAATAGAAAAGATGAAGATAATCTCATGGAATGTACGAGGAATAAATTCACAATCAAAGAGAAAACAGATTTTTCACCATCTTGAAAGACTGAGAGCTCAAATTACGGTTATATTAGAGACCCACATAAAGAAAAATCGAGAAAAGTATTTATATAATTCTAAATTAGGTCAATGTTTCACTTCCTTATGTGGAAAGAAAAGAAAGGAGGGTTGCAATTTATATAGATAAAAATATTCAAGCAAAACATATTTTTGAAGATGAAGAAGGAAGAATACTGGGAATAGAAATCTTGAGAAATGGTAAAAAAAAATATCCTGCTGGTTGGAGTTTATGCCCCAAATGAGAACAAATGTGTTTTTTATAAGAAGCTGTGAGAGAAAATATTAACATATGAGTATGAAAATTGGATATTGGCGGGAGACTGGAATGGAGTTCTGGATACCAAATTGGATAAAGCAACCTCTCAGAGCAAAGAAGATCAAGCAAAGAGAGGGAAATTACCAAAAGGCTTTTTTGAGATGTGTGAAGACTTATTTGTCTTGGTTGTATGGAGAACTGTTCACCCAAATGTTAAAGATTTTACTTTTTTTTCTGAAATACACCAATCTTGGTCTCGAATACATATGATTCTTATATCAAAACACTTGTTATCAGAGACAAGGAAGATAGAAATACTACCTAAGGATATCTCAGACTACCATCCGGTGATGATGCAAATGCAAGAGAAGATAAAACAATTCCAATGGCGATTGAATGACAGTTTATTGAATGATGAAAAGATAGTAAAACAAGCGAAAGAAATATTAAAAAACTACTGCAAAGAAAATATGAAAGAAGATATGAAGATGGTCTGCGATGCATCGAAGGCAGTGATGAGAGGTTTCGTTATCCAGCAATGACAAATTCAGAATAAAAAAAGACAAGAGTGTTACTGATGTTACTGATCAAACTTCAAGAGAAAAAAAAAAGAACTCAAGGAAAATCCACTGAGGAACTCATTACAACTTGAGATTAAGAAAATACAGAAAGAGATAGAGATAATCACAGTTGAAGAAATAGAAGAAAAGATGAAACAGATGAAACTGACCCAATTTAAATATACTAATAAAATTGGGAAATGGTTAGCATATAAACTTAAGAAGAGGAAGGAAAGAAATATAATTGTTGAACTGAAATATGGCAAGAAGTTGATTACTCAACACGAAAAGATAAAACAAAAATTTGAAGAATATTTTGGGAAATTATTTTATGAAACAAAATCTCCTAATCAATATGGGAAAAATCTGACTGAATTTTTTCAACAAGTAAAGATTTCTAAAATATCACTGGAAGCGCAGAAACAGTTGAATAAACCAATAGTACTTACTGAAATTGAAGATGCTGTGAAGGATTTGAAAGTGGACAAGACACCAGGACCAGATGGATTTACAGCACTATACTATAAGAGATTTATAAAAGAACTGACACAGCCAATTCATGCAACTTTGAAAGAAATAGAGAAACATGGTAAACCGGAATCCTGGGGAGAATCCAATATTGTACTGATACCCAAAGAGGGTAAAGACAAAAAAGAAGTTAAAAATTACAGACCGATCTCCCTGTTGAATATAGATTATAAAATTTTCGCGGCAATCCTGGCAAAACTGCTGAGATTGATATTGCAAGGTAAGATTCAAGAAGACCAAACAGGATTTCTCCCTGGCAGATATATGAGAAGCAATGTAAGAACAATATTAGATGTAATCGAATATTATGATAAAAACTCGGGGAAGAAAGCAGCACTTACCTTTTTAGATGCAGAAAAGGCATTCGACAACGTTTCCTGGGCTTTTATACATCAGGTATTGAGAGGATATGACTTGGGAGAAAATTTTTGTAAATGGATTGAGGCAATTTATCAAAAACAATCAGCGAGGCTAATAATTGATGGGGATATCTCGACAAGCTTTGTTATAAAAAAAGTGGTACGGCAAGGGTGCCTGTTATCACCACTATTATTTATAGCTGTTTGGACCCACAGATAAGAGGTTTGAAAACAAGAAAAAAGAAACTGAAATTAAAAGCTTTCGCAGACCATGTAATTATATTCTTGGAGGATCCAGAAGAATCAATTCAAGTGCTGATGGAAATTTTACAAAGATATGGACAAGTGGCAGGATATAAGATAAACAAGGAAAAGACAATGATGATGACAATAAACATGACTAAAAAAGAGCAAGCTGACTTGGAGAGCAGATCTGGATGTCAATTAACTAAGAAAACAAAATACTTAGGAATTATAATAACGAAAAAGAACCGAGAATTATTCGACAACAATTATTCGAAGACATGGAAAGAGATTAAAAGTTATGTGGAAAAATGGAAAAACCTAAACTTATCTCTCCTGGGAAGAATAAATACTTTTAAAATGTCTTTATTACCTAAGCCCATGTTCCGTTATCAGAATTTACCAATAATAGGAAAAGAGAAGATATTCAAAGAATGGGAGAAGGACCTACAAAAATTTATTTGGCAAGGGAAAAAGCCAAGAATAAGATTTGAAACACTTCAAGCTGCAAAAGAGAGAGGAAGATTTTATCTACCATCACTGAAAATTTATTATCACACATGCTGTTTAGAATGGATTAAAGATTGGATTCAACTACAAGAACAACTATGAAAGATTTGGAAGAAGTAAATAATAGATTTGGATGGCATGGATATTTATGCTATGATAGATCAGCGGTGAATAGAGAGTTCAATAATCATTGCATCCAGAAGACATTGTTAAAGGTTTGGCTGCAAATTAAGCGGAAATATTATACAAAACTTCCAATATGGACTTCACCACAAGAAGCATATAAAATTGCCCCAAAAAACAAGGAAATTTATTAACATATCAAGAAATATTGAAATGGGAGGGGGATAAACCAAGGATGCGCAGAGCAGAAGAATTAAAGACTGATGGACATGAATTAAACTGGTTCCCATGGCGACAACTTAAAGAAAGATTTAAAATGGATCAAGAATTGTATGGTTTTGAGAGAAAAGAGAATGAATTGGATTTATTGATGAAGGGAAATCAAGGGAAGAGAATCTCTAAATTTTATAAGTTATTGTTGAAAAGAGAAATGGAACCAGATGTAGTTAAGATACAGTGGTCAGATGGGCTCAGAATGTAGGACATCCAATTGAATTAGAAGCTTGGGGAGAAAGCATGGAAAACTGACATAAAATTTACACGAAATTTAAATTTAAGAGAAAACTTTTATAAAATTCTTCATAGATGGTATATGACCCCAGAAAGACTACAAAAAAATAACTGAAAATGGGAATACAAAGTGCTGGAAATGTGATGAAAAGATTGGGTCCTTTTTTCATATGTGGTGGACTTGTAGGAGGGCAAGAAAATTTTGGAAGAGGATACATGATGAAATTCAAAGAATATTTAATTTGAATTTTGAAATGAAACCGGAATTTTATTTGTTAAATATGTTAGGGCAACAAAGGGAGATAAGTCATCAGAAGATATTGTTATATTTGATAACAGCTGCAAGGTTGATATATGCGAAATATTGGAAAGAAAAGATAGGTATTGATTTAGGAGAGTGGAAATTAAAAGTTCTGGATATGGTAGAGAAAAACAAACCTATCCAGAACTTTCAAAGGAAATGGGGAAGGAATTTTGAATTGGATAAAAATATAGATGTATAAGAAATGAAAAGTGTAACTTTTCTCTTTGTAACGGAAATATAACTGTTCTTCTCTTTGTAAATGGAAACAAAGCAGACTCAACTAGGGAAATAAATATAAGCATGGAAGTTGGGGGGAGTAGGGTACATCTGATAACAGTGTATATCAACTATATTTTTTACATTATTAAATTTTTAATAAAAATATTATTAAAAAAAGAGTTGTGTGAGCAGGATGGATGATGTCCTGGACAGAGCAATTACGGAACTTCTAAGCCACTTTCATGTGTCTTGGGGTTGCATCATCTATTTCCTGAAGCATGTCTCATGATTTTTGGAGGAATTTGAAGCTCTCTGTTTTCTCCTTCAGTATATAGTTACTTTGCACTGTTTTATGGGCAGTCCTCCTGTTGACCAGCCCTGTTCAGATACTCTTAATGTGAGTGAACTCTACATGTGTGGGGGAAGAACACTGATGAGCTCACTGGTTTTGCCACTTCTAGTCACCACCCTCAGCACTCTTTGAGTGTTGAAGATGATTACTGCATGATGGTGGAGGATCTCTATGGGTTTAAAGCCTTGATTTTCCACCATGTCACATTGGCACAGCTGGGCTTTGGGAGGTGGAGGCTGCCAGAGTTTGGGGGTGTGCATTGTGATGCTGCCTCATTTCCTTCACACTAAGGCACACAACAGCAATGAAATGCTAGTGTGTATGGAGTGAAGTCTCTATGGGATAACTGTTACTATCTCAGGCTTCCAGTTTTCATACTTCTTGAACTGGGTCAGCCAAGCTGTAAATCTTTGACGAAAAGGGAGAAGGGAAGAAGCATCTCTTATATGGAACTGAGTAGAGGCCAGGGACTGAATGGATTTGTCAAGGACTGGCTAATTCTATTAAAGTAATATAAAGGCTTTTTGTCGAAATCTTTCTATGTTTGCAATAATTTTACAATATTTTTTCATTGAACATTTCCTTATGCAAGTACTTTACCTACCCTAGCTTTTCCCAATCAGGTGCCCTGCAGATGTATTGGACTATAACCCTTATTATGCCCAGCCAGCATGACTCTAGTCAAATGTATGTGGAAGAAACCAAATTGAGGAGGGCTTTCTAGCCTACATGGGGAGGGGTAGAATTAAAGACAGCAGAAGGCTGAACACAGTGCAATGATAACTGACAATCACAAACCCCTTACTGCATCTTGGATGTTAGATGTGCCTCTGAAGGGTAGCTCTGCTTGGATCTTTTAGTTCTACTTAGAAAAATAAAAAAAAAATTAACTAAAACTTCAGTGTTTAATTTTTTTTAACAGCAGTGTTTAAAGAGTCTGAGCAGAGAGTATCAGCAGTACCCAAAACTGGCAGTCAGTTGGTGGGGTGAATAACCCCCATGTGGAGAAAGCATCAGTAAAAACCAGACTGCCAAGCCACCCCTGTGTGATCACAGAATCCACACAGGTGCCAAACAGCCGTAACATTCTTCTCCTCCTCTCCTCCTTGACAACCTGTTTTATGACTTCTTGAGTGTTTGCATGAGCAGAAGGAACAGGGAGGGAGGAGAAAATACCCTTGTCATTTGTGCTCAGTGCAAATGAAATATTTGAAATTGACATTTTAAAGTGTAATATCTCTGCAACCACTCCGTCTTTGGACACCAATACTCCAAATGGCCTGCAAGATAACTGAATTTCTGGAGAGTTTGTGCATAGAGTGACATTTCTAACTCTGTAACATGGACTTGAAGACAGTTGTATTTTCATAATTTCATCAGAAACAAATCTGAGGACCTTGAAGCAAGACTCTTGCTTTGCCCAGGCAGTTTCCACTGGATCAGATGTTATGTCACCTGCAGCAGTTGCCCAGTCCTTCTCAGGTAGGGCCTGTGAAAGGATCACTGCTACCACAAAGACCTGCTTGAGGATAGTGCTGTGTTGAATTACCTTTGGTCCTCCAAATGCACAAGTGGCTTCCTTGCATGTCTGGTTTTGATTTAAAAGCGTAGTCAGGGAGGAATAAAAAGCAATGCAAGTGTGAGTCACTTTTGTACATCTTCCTTTCAGTGTTTTCTTTTCCTGGGTGCAATGCTACTCTTGGCAGACCAGTTACCTGTTCACAGTATTTGTCTGAAAGAGCTTTTGCTTTGAGAGTGAGTTCCCTAGGTGGTTAGATTTGGACTGTTCTGTTGTATGAATAGAACTTCAACCTGACAGTGCAGAGAATTTTTTTTAAACCACAAGATCAACAGCCACCAAGAGGGTGATGTCTTCTCCTCATTTTGTAATTGGAATGTTGCCTGCCCTGCCCTTTAGAAATGCAGCTTCCTGCCTTGCTAGATATTGTCCAGTTGTTGGAAAAGCTATTGGCCATGCTGAATGGGATTGTTGATGGTTTGGAGAGGTGTCCAAAACACATAGCTTATCCAGGGTCTGGTAGTGTCTACTGGCAGTGGCTGTTTCTAAGCCCTATCTGGAGACACTAGGGATTGACCTTGGGATGTTATTCCTTCAGAATGAGTGCTCTACTACTGATCTGCAGCCATTCCTCTGTAACAGATATGGAAACTGTTTCTCATTTAACTGAACACTAATAAACATCAAACTCACAGAACTACATACAGTATATTACGGGTATGGGTAAATGTTGAGCCATCATAACTTAAAGCTGGTGTTTTTAATAATGCACAGAAATGGAAATTGAAGGTAGGAAAATGCCCCTCTGGAACTGGGCTTTCTGAAGTGGTCATTTCAGATTACTTCAGGTTCAGACCAGGTTTCTTTTAGCTCAATCTTTGTATAGGCCAGATATCCAAATATTAATGTAGTCTGTGAGAAGAAGAGATTCCTAAATTTCATACAGAGGAGGGGAAGGATGCAGATCAAATGGCTGGCATTGGGTTCGTTTCTTAGTTGTTCATAACTGACAGTTTTCAGTCTCCCACTTGGCTGTGTTTCTGTAGCAGTATGCTTTCAAGCAGTGACTTGAACCGTCAGATGTAGTTCCAAAAGGTCTGGATTACAAGAAAGAAGTCAAATTGGGAGGTGTGTATGTGTGTGTTTGCGTGTGTGTGACAGGTCATTTTATCACGAGGGGAAGGCCTAAATGAAAGCCAATACAAGCCAATACATTTTCTTTAAGAATTTACTCTTCTCTAATTTCACTTTCCTTTTTTCTTTTTTAACTTTCAGAGCTGCATGTTACATATGAAGCCTGCCAGACATATTGTAATGGCCCTGAAATTGCACTGAAGACGCACTTCAACCCTTTCAATTTTTGAGTGATTGGTGTTACTAGTATTGTGGTGGTTGATTGTTTTCCACCCTGTTGCTTTATCTGGTCTCTCCTTTGTTAAACAAACAGACAACAAAGATGTCTGATCCTGGCTCTCATCAAGACACTGGTATTAAGCCAGGCCTATTGGAAAAAAACAACAGCCCAGATGACTCTCAGCCTTCGGTCAATTTGGAAAGGAGAAACAAAAGTGGGATCATAAGTGAACCTTTGAACAAAAGTCTTAAGAAGTCCCGACCACTCTCCCACTATTCTACTTTTGGTAGCACCAGCTCATTAAGTGAACATTCAGAGAAAATTGCCCCCATAGCCAATGGCAATGAAGCAACAATGGATAAAAGCAATTCTACCTCAAAGCACAAAAACATCTCTGACATGCTGGGCAAATCAGATATTTCTTCAGAAGGACAGAACATCTTGCAACAGTTTGCTCAGTCTACGGAGCTTCTCAAAAGAGTTGTCCAGGAGCACATTCCCTTGCCTAATGACCATGGGACGGGCATCTCAGACATGGAAGCTGTCTCGGCTGCCGAGACAATGAACAGCCCATCTGATTTTCCTTACCTGGGGGCTTTTCCTATCAACCCTGGCCTTTTCATTATGACCCCTGCTGGTGTATTTCTGGCAGAGAGCGCTCTCCATATGGCTGGCTTAGCAGAGTACCCAATGCAGAATGAATTGGCATCTGCCATCAATTCAGGGAAAAAGAAACGGAAACGATGTGGCATGTGCCCTCCTTGCAGAAGACGGATAAACTGTGAGCAGTGCAGCAGTTGTAGAAATCGTAAAACTGGGCACCAGATTTGCAAATTCCGAAAATGTGAGGAACTTAAAAAGAAGCCTTCTGCTGCACTGGAGGTAATTGGTTTTGGTAAAGAAGTTTAATAGCCCCCTCTCAGCTGCTCTTTGTGCAACCACAGTACCAATTTATGAGGACTGGATGTGAAGTGTCAGGGGTTTGTATCTGTCACCAGTTCTTACTTTTTATATTCCACATGGCTCCAGTCTTCTCACACATAATATGTATGTAGAGTTATTAGTAGTAATTGGAAGAGCAACTGTCTCAAATTGACTTTCCTTCATCTGATTCTGTGACTAGTTCTCTAAGTCCTTATGTTGACTTTTCAAATAGCTGATAAAGTGGTTAGTCTGTGTCTGGACTATACCATCTCAGACTCCATCTGGTGTTTCATACGATTGAATGCTTCTCTATCGTGGTAGGGAATATCCCTGCAAGCAGCATTCAGAGAGATAGAACCTACCCTAAATTTCTCTATGATTATGCTGGGGTTTTCTTTGTTTGTTTTAATGGTTATAATTCTGTATATAGTGCTTTTGAAAGTTCAAAATGATTAACATACGTTATCTTGTTGTAATCCTTATTACTCTGTAAGGTTGGTCAATATTATTTTCAAATTGCAGATGGAAGGCTGAATAAGAGACTGAGAGTAAATCAGTGAGAGAGATAAAATTTGAATCAAGGTTTCCCTGATTTATAGCCTGTTTATTTAGGTTACAGTTCTCTACTCATTTCTTGGGGGTTAATCTTCACTGAACTCGCTTGGGCGTAACATTTCACCAGATGTACATAGGATTGGAGTGTACCACACCAAGACTCCAAAAGTCAGGTGTGTGCATTTTTTTTCATTGTGGAGTGTTGGAAGTCAGAACTGGTATAGGATGGATACAGGTACACCACTTCAGATGCTGTTTGCGAGAACTAGGTCCAAATACCCTAGTCTTTCAAGAGAAGAGTAAGACTCTTCCTAACAGATAGCCAGTTATCAATTTACATTAAACTTCTTCTAGGAAGTGGAATTTGCTTACTTAAAAATACGGTATTAATCACCTTTCTTTGTTGTTCCTCAGCACAATATGTAAGACAACATGGCCTCTCCAAAACCAGAATTTGCTGAACTCAGAGGGCCTTTCTAGTTATCCTCACTGGTCAGTTACAATTGCTGACAATTATAGAATTAACATAAATTTGCTTTGGCCTGCCTGAGTTAAAGTCACCAGTCCACTTCAGTATTATCTGTGACTCTCTGAATTAAAGACAGAGTTCTTTCCCAGCCAGTTCAAGATCCTTTTAACCCAGTATGCAAGAGATTGATCCTAAGAACTTCTGCTTGCAAACTAAGTACTCTAGTGCTCTTTATCTATTTAGGCCATTGGTGTTGGTCGATAAATGTGTTTCTGTGATCTAGAGCGCTCCATTATAATTTGTAAGACTCAAGATGCTACTTGAATGTTTTGAAACAAATCTTCTTATTGAAAAAGAGCATGTGGAAAATTAATAATTAATGTCATTGACTAGGGCATCCCCCATTACCATTATCATTTTGGTGAAAAGATGATCCCAAATTAAATTGGGTGAGATTTTATTTCCTAGAAACCTCTTTGAGAGAAGTACTAGTTTATCTTCTCACAGACATTGACCTGCTTTGACTTTGTCTGATAGCTGAGATTCCTGAAAACTGATGACCATAGCCAGTATTGTGGCAAACATTTCTTGTCAGTGGGATTTGACTTAGTCAGGAACACTGTGGAGCTTTTTCAAGCAGAGGGCAGCTCCAAGTCTTGCTTGTAATATGAAGGGCTTGTTTCTAAACACAGTAATGTCATGATGAGTATGTCATGGAAGATCTCAAATGAACAGGGCCCCATTAATCAGATGAGCCTGAAATACCAGCTGAGAAGGTAAGAATATAAATATTACCAAGAAACAGAAATGTTAGGAATGTTTACTCCTCTAAGACAAAATGTAAATTTTACTGTGGTGATTTGTCCAGATGAAGAAAGTTTGTGGTTGGTTATTCACTGTAGATTTGCCTGTAAAGGTTATTAGGTGGAGACTATTTTGGAAGGCAGTTTACTCAATTTCCAGTATACATTCTCGGAATCTCTCTTGAAAGTGAGTCCTATGTCCTATGCCCACAAGATGCCATTCTTTTATTCACATGTCTTTCTCACTTTTCTTGAGGAGAATGTTTTTTTGAAATTTATAGAATAATTTGCAGAAGGGTAAAACAAAGTAGCAAGACAGGAATCTTGGGGAAGAATTGCACATGACACACTTCTAAAGTTGGGTGTTCATGTTTAAGAGAAAGCAAAAACTTCTCCACCCATACGATTTTCTCACTGGTGCGCCATTCTCTTCCCCTTTGGCTATTCCCCCACCAGTAAGGCTACAGATGCCTGTTTCATAAGGACATATATATGCCTGGGATTCTTTAAGTGGGAGGGGGGTCACAGGGAGTGAGTAAATTGCAGCATGCAGTGGAATGGGCCTTACCAGTTCCAAATTTCACCCTCCCCACCCCCAGCCTGTTTTTCCTTAGAAGTGGCCATGTAACATACATTTCTGCCATTTTCTAGCATGTAAACAATGCAGCCTCATTTTAGATCACTGTACACATGTGACTGAAATAATTCAGCCAATCATTTGATGCTTTGGTGATTCCTGAGCTGCAGAGTTACCAGGTTGCAATCCAAAGAAAGGGCATGTACTTTAAAAAAACCCCAGCTCTGTGGCTACTGCAGACATATGTGCTATGTCTCTCTTTGTTGCGCTCAAGGGTGATTAGTAAGAAAGGGGACTCAACTAGGAGGTGAAGAACATGGCCCATTTCAAACTCCAGATAGGGAGAAACACAAAAAACAAAAGCTTCTGCTTCCATTAGTACCTAAGCTAGATACTTTTTTTAATGGGGCACAGTGGGGCATTGCATTTGCCTTGGTCAGTCCCATACTCTGATCAGTGTTTTATGATGCTGTAGATGGTAGGAGCTGCTGCAGTATTTGAATGTGTGGACTCCATCCCTCAATTATGACCCATTTCTCCAGGTTGTGTAACTTAAAAAAAAAAACAACCCAAAAACTGTATGTACTGTTTGCATGATTGCCAGAGAATGGGCAATGAGGTATGTTCCTTTTTAAGGTATTTTCTAGTCAGAGATGGCTATAGACATCATGGCACAAATAGAGATAGCTGCTATATCACACAGAAAGTATGATAATTTCCATTCTTATTAGTTACATTCAAACTTTTTCAATTAGCATCAGACTGGAATGCATCCTTTGAGGAGGGGAGGGGGTTGATCTGGGTGCTGGAGATATGGGGGACTGGTATCTTTCAAAAACTGCTGTAATGCTAAATTATATTCTTGTTCTAATTTGCTGAGTCAGTGATCTGGAAAAGGGGAGAAGGAAAAGTCCGTCCCTTCTAAAGAGACCCAAAGTGAGTAAACTGAATGCACAATACATATTAGCTTAAATTGTTTTCCCACTTTCTCTGTTGCATTATGGGAGTTTGTGGAAAGTCAAGTGACACAGCAAACCTGTGAATGCCCCAGTTTCTTGATTTGTTTTCTGCTCTGTGATTAAATCAGAAATTGGCATAACTTGTGTGATGGGTTCTATTCAGTTTCAAACGAATTGATTATAAATCTGGAAGTTAGGACAAGCACCTGTCAAGTAGCAGCAGTCCTGTTCTGAGCTAAGAATTAATTGTTATGAGGAAAATAAATTTTAAAAAGATTTTTTGAGTGTTATGATATTGATAAATTTGAAATTCTTTGCAGTTATCTCAGAGGAAACGCGGCTGGCCTTGCTACTGATAAAGCAGTAACCATACGATTGAACTGCTTAAGGAAAGAGAAGCTGCTTTTTTGTCCTGGTTACCTTGAATAGGAAATAGATTTCTTGGCTTATGTTACAAACAAAATGGACAGACTGTTGAAGGGTGGAGGTTGGGGTGCAAGAAGGATTTCAGCTACAGAATAAACTCATTTTTGACTAGTGAAACAAGTTGTGTAGGGAATTTTCAGAGTGGCCAATTGAGAGACAGACAAACATGTAGTATTATTATTAAAAATTTCTGACATAGTTTTGCCTAATACCTTTAAGCTCACACTCATTGTTTAACCACAAGTCTACCATCACATCACATTGACTCCAGCACTTGTGTTTTTCTCAACTGCATTCTGAGTATCTGGAAGGATGCAGCTTGCGAAGATGAACAAAAGTGTAAGTCTGCAATTAAAATTAGACCCTGTGGTAGATGCAGAGGTTTTATCTGAAAGAGCAGCCCTGTATCTCCTCTTCCATGAAGTCATTCCACTCACATGCAGTGCTCAAGCAGATTTCCAGGAAGAGGTGATAGTGCATCCAGTCCCAAATTGAATGTTTCCTATAGTCCACTGGCCATGAACTGGGCTTGTAAAGTGAACACTTCGCAGGAAAAGCCTTGGAGCATTTCTGAGATTTAAACGATCCTCTAACAACACATTGCCTGAAAAGAGAGTGTATTGTGTTGTTATTGTTGCAACTATGGGACTGGAAGCAGTAGGGATGAGACTCATAAAGTTCTAGGCCTCCCTAAAGTCCTTTATCCCAAATTGGGATTTTTTTTTTATGCCCTCGTTGGTCCATAATGACCCTGCAAGTCTCTGGGGTGTATGATGGGCCATTCACCACATTTTTTAGTCATCAGGCAGGGTGGAGAGCTTAACTTTTTAAGATCCAAATGCTTTTTTCTCCCTAACAGAAAGTTGCTGGCCAGGAGAAAAGGTCCAGATGGGGTAAGGGCTCAAAACACACCAGAAAATGCATTAAAATGGTCTGTAGTTTCCCCTACCCTGAAGAACCTTGCAGAGCATTTGGGGGCAAAAGAAATTCCAAATTCCCCAATTTGTGGAGAGGGCTAATATGGGATGTGCATCCTTCCAAGGTCCTGAAGGGTGAGATATGTGCCCTCTCAACACTTGAGATTGGTTCTCCCCTGCCCCACAGCATTGTCAATGAAAAATGGAACTCATGAAAGCGGACAGTATGTGGCTGGCTAGTAGCTCAGCAGGAGACTGTTGTGCCTTGGGAAACAGGCGGTGTAGCTTTGAGAGTCCCATTGGAGGAAGGCCTTGTGGGTTCTTGTGGCAACAACAGTTTGGGTTGAAAAGGGAGAGGCTATTGCAAAACTGTTCACTCAGACACTAGAGCTGACAGTTGAGAGGTCTACAATATGGCCTGCTGCTGACTTACAATACGTTCCCTTTCAGCAGTGGAGGGATCCTGGCTCTGTAGCCTTAAAGCCTACATGGAATAATAGGTACAAAACCAGTATACAGTATGTACTTTCGGCCTGGTTTTAATTGTGGCCAGTCAGGGAAAAGGGCAGAGACCTGCATGCACATGTGCTTAGAGAACAGTGAAGTAGACAACCAGAGTGAAGGGACATGAACAAACAGCCTCATTCAGGTAACTGTCAGGCTTTCTGATCTCTTCTTGCTGTATCATGCCTTGTATTCTGCTCTCCTGCCTGTCATCCCAGTTAAAGGTTATTTTCTCTCTTTCACACACCATGATCATTAGGGAAATTGACGATGCCTGATGATTTTTTTCCAGGATCTCTTGTTATCTGCCCCCTGCCCAAGCACACACACACAATCTCATGCATCCCAACTGCTAGGTTAACCAGCTGATCATTTACATTAGTTTTTTTCCCATATTGAATGAAGTAACTGTCCGAGAATCTGTAGTGACTCAGATTTGTTTTGTGTTTAAGTAAGTCCTTTCTGAGTGAAGTTCAGGGAAACCTCCTCCCATCTATTAGCGTGGGACACAGTCTCAATGGATCATGTTTCAGTGTTGCTCTGATCTGACCCATCTCTCAGATTTCAGGATCTGCTATCACCTTACCATAAAACTTCCTCTTTCCTCTAAAGAACTACTTATTCTGACTCCTAGCTCATTAGAGCTTCTGAAAAAGTGTTTCTTCCATTTAAAATAAGCAAAATGGGGACCCACTGAAATCTGAGGAGCTCTGGACATGAGCTAAGGTGACCTGAAAAGAGCTGGAAATTGGCTGGACTTTCCAAGTCAATTCCCTTCATCTAGCTTCCTTGGAAAAGCAGCAGAGGGAAGGGGAAGTTATAGTGGAGTGTGAAACTCTGAAGGTGAGATGGTAAGTGTGTTATCAAGAAAAAAATCCTTGATTCCATCAAAAATATTTGGGATTATTGTATTGGCCATACAGCAAAATAAGAATGTCTGCTTCCAAAGCAAAGAGCACTTTCTAAGTTCTTGTGGCAGGTGAGGCTGTTTCCTGCTTCCCATAAGCTTCGTGATATATGTTTCCAAGCAATAAACTTTGAGTTGGTTCCTTGACATTAGTACTCACTGAGTTCTGAGACTGAAAAGCACACTGTCAGTATTGGAATTGGCTCAGCGAGAAATTCAGACTCCTCTTGAGGACCATCATCACCATCATCTAATGCAGGAAGGCAGACAGCCAAGGGTGGCTCCTGGGCTCTGTGTGACTCCCCAGCCACAGAGAATTTGTTCTTAAATATTTTTATTTTTTTGACTTATTGGTATCCCACCTTTCTTCCAACAGTAAGACTTGAGAAAGGTAAGGCTGTGTGGTAAAAGGGCTTTGAAGTGAGTGCAAATGTTGTTTGCTAGAAACACTGTCACTTCAGGCAAACTAATCAAAAGGACAGTTAAAATTCAGCAACATGAAATGATAAAATCATTGAGACTTTCATATCGCCATTTGTAAACATTACAAAGACCAAATGGCGTCTCCATTTATTTTTTAAAAAAATATTTTTTATTGACATTTATAATTGAAAATAACCCCCCCTCCCCACTTCCAAGCTTATTTTCCAGTTGAATCTGCTTGTTTTCAGGCCATTCGTACATAGTTACTGCTTACTCAAAGGAGATAATAGTTTTACATTGTTACATCTTAGGCCATTTCCGCACTAGCCTGTTATAGCGTGATGATTCCACTTTCAGCATCCTCTGGATGGACCCTCCTGAAACTGCAAACCCCAGGATTCCAGAGAATGTTGAAAGTGGAATCATCGCACTATAACAGGCTAGTGCGGAAATGGCCTTACATTATTACATTGTTGCTTTGTTGCATTAACTTATTACATTGTTACATTACATTGCATACAGTCTTACTTTGTTCCTTTTCCTTTTCTTATACTATGTCTTCATCCAGTTTAAAACTTCTCTCCATTCCCTTTCAAAGTTCTGGATAGGTTTATTTTTCAAAGAAAATGTTAACTTTTCTATCTCAACTATATCCAGGACTTTAAATTTCCATTCTTCTATTTCAACATAATGTCCAGAAGGAAAAAGAAGTTCTTAATGGTGATACACTTTGTTCTCCTGACACCTTAACATATTTCTTCAAAATGATCCATAGCTGATAAAAATCTCATTGACCACCAGTGGTATGGGGTGGAGACTCTTGTGTTGCAGGAAGTTTCCACTATGGGATTTTAAAAAAATTTTAAATGTGTTGTTTTGCAAAATTGTTAACGTGAGGTATGAATACCATGCCACTCAGATGATCCAGTGTCAAAATAGTAATTGTGATAAGGTGATTGTAAGAAATCTCTTGGGGCATTCTAGAATTAGAAAGTTGACAGTTTTCAATGCCTATTTTTTGCTTCCCCAGTTTAACATTAGAACAATGTAAGGAAACCATACACTGCTGAATTACCATGTTCTTATCATGAGTTAAAAGAGTAACAACAATTTGTGACTAGCACTTAGAATTCATTTGTTCATTAGTTTTCAGTCCCATTAAATGTCCGTACCTGATTTTTTTTTTCTCCTAATATTTCAGCTCAAATACATTTGGCTATTGGAAGTTGTGAAATACTTGGTAAAACTGGTTTGATACCTTTATTTAAACCTCAGCCCCAGAAATCTAAATGACAATCCCAATTGATTTAATACATTACAATTTATTTAATACATTAAAAAACTTTCCATAAAATTTTCAACAAATTATATGGATAGTTCTCTCATTTCAGATTTTTTCAAATATCCCCATAACTGACAACTGTAGCCCTTCAGTTTTGGTAACATCTAACCAAACTGTGAGGAGAGCTCTCCTTTATATCCCTAACCCAGTCAGAACAATTGAGCCATTGTAAGATGTTTAAGAGTAATTTTCTTCTGTCTGTTTTCAGAGACCCAGGGTAAGAAGGTTTTGCACCAATACTTTAACAATTGTGTGTTACATTCCTATATATAATAAGCTTTTTTACTACTGCTTGACTTCCCAGCACACCCACCTGTCCTTGATCACTTTTCATAGCCATTGGTAACATTACCTTTCACCTTATTAATCAGGCTGAAGTCTTGGTTTTTCTTCCTCCTCCTTGTCTTCTTACATGTTTCAGCCAGACACACTTGTGTTGACAAATTCTGCCTCTTTATCTCTGTCCCCTCATGCTCTGGTTATTTTCCATCTCATTTCGTGTACTTTCCTTTGATCTTTTCCTGCCTGTTCACTTCTATCCAAAACCCAAGTGTCCGGTTCATTCAGTTGTGTTGTAGATACCACATGATACCCTTTCTCGAATCCCTTGGCTGTCATCAGAAGCTTAGAAAATTCACTTTTTTGGGAGACAGGTTCTTAAATACCCAAAGCAGCATGAACACTGCCTATGTCCCTTGCTTTCCCTGAGGCCTCATCCCCCACCCAAGGAGAAAGGACAGGGCAGGGACTGTGCTGCAGTCTTGAATTTGATGTCTAGTTCCTTCAGTCTTACATTCTGTGTTGGGGAACATAAGGAGTAGTGAAGCCAGATCCATTCCACTGATGCTTCAGGAAGTAGGTGAGTCTCAAGTTCAGGGCTCATTCCTCATTTGAAGCTGCAACTGAGTATGCTATGCTTCTTCCCTCCATGGAGAGGCTGAGGAGTGAAACTTAGCTAGCGCGGCAGAAACTAGGTGAGCCTGAAAGTCTGATCTCAGCTACTACAGTGCCAACTATGAGTACTTCCCCCTTCATATACAGGGGAGTTAGAGAAGGGGCTAAGACACTTCAGTTGCAGACTTAATGACATCAGGGACATTGTCCTGCTGTGATACTGAGAATTTAATCCTGTGGCCTGCTGGCAGGTCTGTGTTTGATCCAGCCCTCTGCTGCCCAAGTGCAGGGTGCTATCTCTCTTTCCGTTCCCTCTCCAAAACTCCTTGTGGCACTCAGTGTTTTGCTGTGAATGGTCTCCATCGCTTGCCTGATCTTTTCCCAATTCTGCAGTTTCAGGCGGTGTTGAAATTGTCTAGTGTGTGAGGACATTGATCATTCTGAGCACAGGAGCCTACAGTTTTGTTCATAAAGCCCTAGCCAGAGGTTTAGGGAGAAAATTAAGAACATTAAAAGAAGCAGGGAAGGGGAAGAAAGAATATGAGAGAGGGTGAAAACATCTTGAAATTAGAGGTTGGGGGTTGAGACACTTATTTGGTTGTGACAACTCATGTGATGACCCCCAAACCTTTGCCTTTTGGTGGGGGGAAAATACTTCAGAATACTATGGAAAAGTTGGAGGAGTAAATTGAAGCACTGTGTGATTAGCAAAAGTCATTTGAATTGTAAAAGGGGGATGTAGTAATGAGTAACACTACACTTGCCCACATCAAGAAGAGTTCTAAGAAGAAATATGTTGTGATAAGAGTTGTATAAAATGATGTATGGCATACAGAAAATGGATAAGGAGGGTTTTTTTTTTGATGGAACTAGAATCCACCCTCATCCAGCTGAATTTAGAGCAAATAAAAGTAAGTACTTCTTCACTTGGCATATGATGGAACTGTGGAAGTCACAAGTGTGGCTGCCAGCTTGGATGGCAAATTCACAAAGATAGGGATATCAGTGTCTGCTAGTCAACAAAGCAGTACGTCCCCTCTAGTACAAGGGCAGTGTGCGTTTGTGTATCTCTTGGTGGGAAACAAGAACAAGAGAATGCATGGAACTCAGGGTCTGCTGTTTGGCTTCCCATCTCCATCTCCATCTCCATGTCCAACAGAATGTTGGACGAGCTAGGCCTTTGGTCTGATCCAGTAATGCTCTTCTTCTTAAAGTCCCACTAGCAGATTTCTGTTGATGTCATTGGGTAGGTCTCAGTGCTTAAGAAACTTCACAAGACCCATAGAGCTCTCATCTTATAACCCTCCACACATTTAGTTCCAAAGCTGCTGAAATTTCCACAAATGAATGCTTTGCTCCATCCAAGATAATCAAAGTAGTATCAGTGAAACCCATTCTGGAGTAAAGACTTTGATTATTACACTGGAGTTGTTTTGTTTCTAGAGGATAAAAAGGAATATGTGGTAGACCTCCATATTTGTAGGGGTTCTGTTCCAGAAAGCCCTATGAATGGGAAAAAGCACAAATGCTTGTGCCCCATATTACTAAATGGTTGCGATGTGTGTGCGATTGCTTCAGCATGGACACATGCATGTTGCTGCCATTTTAGATATAGCATGCAAGGCTCTGTGGTTGCTTAAATTTGCTGATCCAGAGATCACTTATATGGTGGGTCCACTGTGGTGAAGATGGCAAGACAGTTCTCTTCAGAGGTATATTATGGAGGAGGAGGATACTCAGTGATGAGAGGGGGTTCTAGTGAGCAATAGCCACTGATTTTCTTTATTGTGTAGTTTTTTCTTCTCCTTCCTTCCTCTCAACTCTGCTTTCCAGTGCCCCAAGCCAACTTTGTTGGGTCAGACTAAGGTCCATCTGATCCAACAGTGCTTCTGTTCACTCACTAGGAGCCAACCAGATGCCTCTGCATCTTGCAGATGGGGTCCAGAGTACTCAGAGGAGTTGCTACTCAGAAGTGCACTGTCTCTGAACCTGGATTTCGTCATTTAATTTATTCATCTTACTTTCCAAGTAAACATTCTCTTTTAAAGTTATATTTGAGGGATAATGGGTGTTCCTGTACAGACTAGAACTTGGTACCCTCTATTGCTTCAGACTGCATGTTGTTCCTGAAGATTGGGCATGATGGGCAGGGCTGATGGAAGTTGTAGTCAGTAATACCTGGAGGGGAGGAAGGCTGCACTGGTTGCTAATCAGTATATTTTTCACAGTGCAGAGATTTGAAAATTTTCATCTACACTAGGCCCTCCACATTTGTAGTTAAGCATTCATAGACTACTGGAGTGAAGGGGATGGGATGGGCAGAGGGAGTGTGTATTTGCTCACTTGTGTGGGTAGGAGGGGAAGGAATGGGACTGGAAGAGGGAGGGTGCACAAATTCACTTATTTGTGTAGTTGGGAGAGGGGAGGGGATGTGAGAGTGCTTCTGTTCACTCACTAGTGCACGTGAGAGAGGGTAGAGCATAGGAAAGGAGGAAAGGAGGTGTGCACGTTCACTGAGGTGGGCAGGAAGGGGATGAGATGGGTGTCCCCTTTCTCCCTCCACCTTCCCTGCATCCATCCCCACTCTTGCCTGTGTGAATGAGAGCAAGAGCATGTAAGTGAGGGAACGCATGTGTGACAGGACCCAGCCACCCCTCCAGTAGAAGTGCTTTTTGTATGTATTAAATACAGTTTTGGGGGGCTTGCGTATTCCTGTTTTTTCAACGTCTGCCAGGGTACTACACCCCAGCCCCTGTCAAATAGGAGGGCCAATTGTATGTGCCATTCACACCAAAGGAGCTGTGTAGGTGACCTACTTCTAATATTGGCAGTGTTCTGATTTCCATGACATGCTAGCTATGAAAAAACGTATTGGAAGTATAGAGGTCGCTAGGTGGAAGTTCATGGGCAAAAGAAAGCCAGGAGACCTTGTGAAGGAAATAGCTTTGCTCTGCCAGTGGAACTCGAAAAATTGCCTGGCCATTTCTGTATTTGATTTGATAGATGTCAAACAATGTGTTGTTCTTTATGCACTGCAGAAGGATGGGAAGGCAATGACCTTATATTTGGAATAGTGAGGGATGGAGAGAGCAGTTGGCAGTGTATCTGTACCACCTCATTTTAAATAAAATTTTAAGGAATGGCCTTCTTAAAGGCCAGGTTTGCCCCACCTCCTGTGAACTCACCACCTTTAAGGCAAGTGGCTGAAGTGATTCTTTTCTGCTACAGTTACAAAAAACATATTGCAGTGATAGGTCAGGCTAACCCCAGTAGGTACAAGGAACTTGTAGGGTTTGGATTCAGTGTGAAAGAATGGGGCTCCCACTGTAAGCCAAGAGAAGAGCTCACAGCAGGAATTTCGGTTGAAGAACAAGTTGTCACAACTACTCTTTTCTCAGTGGGAGATAAAAATTCTTTCTGTCCCCCCGGTTCACCAAGCAAATAGATGCATACGAGAGCCAACAACTTAGAGACTTTGCCTTAAATTGAGTTGTAGTTGTGACATGTACAGACCCATTGAGTCAGTGAGATTTCTGTAGTGTTAGTCTGCCATTCAGCATTTGAATCAGTAGGTCTCTTGGGATAAGCAGTTCAGAGTGACAGCACTGGGAGGTACCACAAGGGTATTCTAGTCCCTCCCATGCAGGAGTATACAACTAAAGCGTTCCTCAAAGACACTCATCCAACCTCTGTTTAAAGACCTCCAAAGACATAAAGACCACTGTCCCCAAGGCAATCTGTTCAACCACTCTTACAGTCAAACACTCTTCCCAATGTTCAGGTGGAATCTCTTTTCTTGTAATGGATTTAGGCTTTCGGTAACAACTAGTACAATTTCCCTCAGGCCCAGTCACACTACACAACTATAGTGGTATTATTCTGCTTTAACTGCCATGGCACCATCCTGTGGAATCCTGGGATTGGGAGTTTGGTGAGGTGCTAGAGGAGCTCTCCAGATGAGAACTCTAAATGCCTCTCCCGCCACTGTGGATCCCAGGATCCCATAGGATGCTGCCATAGCAGGCAAGGTGGAATCATAGTGCTGTAACTGTGTAGTGTGAGTGGGCCTCTGGTTAGGAAGTTCCTTAAAACATGTAACAGAAATGTGGGCTTTTGAACAGTCAAGTTAAATTATTTTAAAACTGTAAATCAGAGCTTTCCAAACTTTTCATGTTGGTGATACACTCTTTAAACATGCATCATTTCGCAACACAGTAATTTCAGTTTTACTAGCAAGCCAGAGGTTAAACTAACCCCTTATAAGAGATATAGACACATACATAAATTGTAATAATAAAATGTGTGGTTATACAACATATCTCATGAAAACCTTTCATATCTTTTTAAAAATGTATGATTTATAATGAACAACGTACATTTACAAGATTGTAGGTGACACTAATGTGTCGCGGCACACTGTTTGGAAAGCCCTGCTGTAAATACTAGTTCTGGGGTATGGTCAAAATCACATTAAGCAGTATCTTCCACTCAGTTCAGTGGAATTTTCAGTTTAAAATGCATAGTATCAGGAAATTAATTTAACAGGCAAAACTTGACATTTTATGTTTATGTTTAACAGGCCAAACCTGACATGAATGGATCAGTTATTGTTTCCCCTGTATGGGAGTCAAGACAGCCAGCTGTCCTGTATGTGGTCAAAGTGTTTTCCATGTTGCATTTGCAGCATTTTGAACATTTATTTTTTAGATGGCAGGAGCTCATTCATTACCATTATATTTTGAATGTCTATCCGTTTTTCTTTACTTCTATTTTATTTTTCAAATGACACATAAAGAAGATGTCCGCTGCTTCAGTCAGTGTTTCCAGGTTAAAGCTTAAAGTTTAACTGGAATCCTGTTCTTCATTTCACGCTCTTAAGTTATAGCTTGACTGCCGTTTTAGGGAGAGGCATTTAGAATTCTTAGCCAGGGAGCTCTAGTGCCTTGCCAAACTACAAACTCCAGGATCCTGTAGGATGCAGCCATGGTAGTTAAAGTGGAATATAGCACTATAATTGTGTCTTGTGAAAGAGCCTGTTGACTAAACCAAATCTTGAATCATATATGACACATTAATTTAAGGTATGCTCTTTCAAGGGGGCTTTTATTGATTCCACTGGAATAATTATTTCAGAAGATGAATATTTTGTGCTAAAGAAGGTGAGAAAATAAAACAGCAACTCTAAAAAAAGGGTGGGAATTTTTAAAGAATATGTTTAGTATGGGATGCTGTTTTATTCTGAGTATCTTTATGCAATGAATTATTTTGCTGCAGTTTGATCAAAATGAAGCCATAATCTAAGAGGTGTTGTTTAATGCATAAAATTCTTTCAGTCACTGAAAAGGATCTCCATCTTTCTTAGACCCCACAGTATAATGTATCACTTTGAGGAGCTGAATGGCTTGAGGATTTCTTTTGAACAACAGTATGGAGGTCAAGACAGGGATGTAGCATCACTGTGGAATTAAATTATTGCTATTTGTCACCAACCGATGTACAGCAGTGTGAGTTTTTAAAAGTCAAGAATCATTCTCTTTGACATTCTGGCATGCACTGCCAACTCCGATAGGCACTCCACCTTTTTAACAACAGTGCATGGCTGTACATTTTGGTGGTAACATCAGGGGCCTCCCGTCCCATTCATGTGTCTAATAAATGGACCAATAAGACACAAGTTGAACTGTTTTGCAGGCCAGTTTGGAGCTGTGAAAGAATACTATGCTTTCCAAATGTTGCAACTTGCATCAAAAGTCAGACTTAGAAAATTTCAGTCAAGCTGTTGTCACCTCACTTTAAAAACTAAAGACATAAGAATGAAATCAAATATCTCAGCACCATCAATATTTGGAAAGTAGATACGCTCAGGTTTTGGCAAGTCTCTTTATAGAAGGAGTTGTACCACTGTGGAACAACTTTTAATAATGCTGCTTCTTCTCCACATGCCTTTGATTGAGGTGCACCTGAACACTGTTAAACACATACCAGTAATATTGAATATCACCAATACAGTAACAGGGGATTTCAGTTATCTCAAAGGAGCAACGCTTTTTTTCCTGGCAAAGCCCATATTGCTATCAAAGGATTTGTAATTGCTTCTTTTGTTTATTCACTTTTGTTTGATTGAAGAGATGGTGAAATAATATTTCAAAGCTAGTCTTCTTGTTCCAACTCTTTCTTGCTTCATCTCTCTCTCTCCTCTTTGCCCTCCTAGATTTTAAAATCACAATACTTTACTCCCCCTCTTTGCAGGGCTGATACCCCTTGAAAGAGATTCACATGTCATCCCAGATTCTTCCCGTACATGATGGACTGTGTGTGGATGGGAGTCTAGTTATTAATTAGGCTAGCACAGTAAAACTCCATGGCTAAGACCCTGTGTTGTCAACATAACTACAACAGCGGAGCTCCATCACTACAATTGCATCTGACCCTGCCAGCCCACCTTTGCAGTCTGGTAGCAGCCTGACTGAAGCGTTTCTGAGGTGCCGCAAATCAGGACACTGTGGAATGATGTCTGTAACGCTCTCCCAGTTATGGGGCATGTTGAGAAGAGGCAGCTGGAGGGACCCCTCTTGGGTCTGCCACAATAGCTTGTCTCAAACATAAATCCCAAGCAGTTATGAATCAGAAGTGCAGCTTACAATTGCATAGCTACTGAACAGGATACCAGCCAGTATTTCTCCTTAAATTTCTCCTTAGCATGCCATTGCCCCTCAGGATATATCTTAGGCAAGTGTGGAAAAAATAGATTACAATCTAGTGGTAGATCTTTCCATACTTCGCAGGAAATCACAAGGGTTTCTGGCTCGTGCTTGACTAAAAACTCCCATTAGTTTACTAAAAGAAAGCTTCAGAGAAGATGAATAATAGATTAATTTGATCAAAGGACTTCTGATCAAAAAATTTTTGGCCTGAGGATATGCTCAGAGACTCCACAGACCCTTCCACATTACACGGTTATAGGACTTCAGTTCCACTTTGACTGTCTTGGCTGCATCCTATGGGATACTCAGATTTGTAGTTTGATGAGGCACTAGAAGTCTGACTAAGAATTCCAAATGCCTCTCTCTAAACTGCAAATACCAGGATTCCACAGGACATTGCCGTAGCAATTAGAGTAATATACACTATATTTGTATAGTGGACAAGCCACCCCGGCTCCCCACCTGAGCCACTACTGTATGCCTGGTGCGGGTTGGTAGATTAATTCTACAAAGCCAAAATCTTCTCTCCCTTGCATTTCAATTGAAGGTAGCCACTGTGATCATGTACGTAAGTTGTGCCACTGGAGAGCACTCAAAATTCTATCCTCGTGTGTTTTTAGTAGATTACATATGACTGATTCAAGCATCTGGACTTCTGGCCAGAACATGTTGGAGTGCCAAGTATTGTGTTCTCAGAAACTTTCCCTTTCTGGATGTGGAGAAAGTGCTGTGCCTTCATTCTGTTAATGAATGAAAAAATTTCTTCAGGTAGCTTCATATCTTTTAAGAGATCAGTCACTGATGAACGACTTATTTTTGTGGTCGTATAAAGAAAATCAAGACCACTTCTCCCTTCCATCCCTCAGTACCTGTTCCGGAATTTGGAGGATATTTGGATGTATCTGGATGGTTCATCCAAAGACATGAGAGATTCCACTAGAAGTGATCAGGTTCTTGAGGTGTGAGAAGATGAGAATGTTGTAAATAAAAAGGTGTAAAGAGATCTTGGACAGGAACAACATGTGAAAAAAGTTTGGGAGGAAAGGAGACTGTAGTAGGAAAAACAAATAGGTAAGATGGCTAGATCAAACTCTGAAACATGGGGACACTCCAACTGAAAGATGGGGCATCTACTGTGGTGTGTTCTAGATATTCTTCAAAAGAGGGAAACTACTGAACTCTGCCCAGGGCTTATTCTCCTCTCTGCTCATCATGTGTCCCTGTTCTGTTCTCTTCTGTTTCTGCAGAAAGTGATGCTTCCTACAGGTGCTGCATTCCGATGGTTTCAATAGGAACAAGAATCCCAAAGCTCTGTCATCCAGTGCAATGTCACTGCTTGCTTGTGTTGTCTCAGGCAAGGAATTTTTTGGCGGAAATGAATGGATGCGCCTGTGTCTCCTTTAGAACCAAAAATATTTTCTCACAGATTTCATTCCTGTTTTTGTTTTTTTGTTTTTTGTTTTTTTGGCATTTGTTTAACATCCTTGAGTACTAGTAAAACAAACATTAACTGCTTTTCAAATAATTTTTAAAAAAGAATCCGTAAAGTACCAAGATGTAATAGAATATGGACAATCAATCAAATTATTTTCCTGTGTTTTGGTGTTGATGTTGTTTATGTGTGGAAGATGCAGTTCTTGTGTAGAGAATGTAAATTTACAGTAACCCTTTAAATCTAGTTACTAATAAGCACTACTGTAATTAGCACAGCTGTTTACTCATTCATATTTTTGTTTGATTAATTTCCATCATTAAAGAAAAATAGTGTGGCTAGTTTCTAGAATGCCTCAACTTCATGTTTATAAATGAGAATATGTTTAAAATGAAGTAGTTTCCCTTTCCCTAACCATACACATAAGATAAAGTTTAATCAGCAAGATGTTTGGTATTAAAAAGTGAAAGTGTACTGCAAAACTGGCAAGTCTTTAAAGTCAAGCAAAGTAATTATTATGTTTAGATCAGGAAAAATTGCACACTAGAATAAACCCAGAACTGATTGCAATGATTCTCTTTTAGAAACCATTTGAAAATGTTACTACTGGAAATTAAATATAAGCTATTGCAGAACCTGTGCTGAAAACAAGTATTTTTCTTCTGTTCAAAGCCCTTGTCTCCTGCTTTCTCACCATCACTAACTGAAAGGCTGTTTGTAATGTTCTAGCAATTCAAGCTGTTTTGTGAATAAAAATGAAAGCATGTTTTGTGTCCTGGTTCCCATCTCTATTATTCTGTCCACTTTGGTTGCATGCAGGACATTTGTTTTTGCTTTGTCTGAAGTGAGTGCTGAATGTGTGAGGATGCCATGCAAAAAATGGCTTCTTAGAAATGTTGCCCCCCTGCCCCATGGAATACAACAAGAGATTTAAAGTTAGCAGTGCTTTAATTCTCTGAGTTTTTAAAAATCAGCTGTTTTAAATCTTTAATAATGTAAATGGAACAATCAGAAACTTTTCGCTGCAATCTGCCTGTGTTACTAGTTAGTTGAACATGTTCTGTACATATATAGCATATAGAGTGTGGATCTAGTACAGCTGCTGATCACCTGGAAAGAAAAGCAAACAGCTAAACCTTTGCACATAGTGGAAAGCCAGTAAGTGTAGAATTGGAAACTGATAACAATTATGCTTGCAAATTTATTAGAAGAACAGCTGTCCTAGGCTGCAGGATCAGATATGCCTTAACCACATCTTTAATGTTGCTACCATATACAGCACTAACAATGGAAGGGTAGAATTTGGAAGCATGTCCATCTTTCTCTTAAAGCTGCTGTAATTGAGTTCTTTCATCCATAGGTCTCGTATGACTGTTCTTAGTTGTCTCCTTCCTTGCAGATAATTGTAATAAAGTTGTAACTATTTTAGAATATAAAACACAAAATAACAGTGAACCACTTGCCAGGGATGGGAAGTGACAGAGGTATCCTTGCCAGCCCGTTGTGACATGTCAGTCCAAATCTAATGTTAGGTCTAAAGATTTTTCTCTCTTTGGAAGTGATCACCATACTGGATAATAGAGGCATTTTGCACCTGGTAAGGCCCTCTCATTAACATAAATATGATTGTATTTGAACTTGTTTTGTCAATAAAAATATTAGGTGAATGCTTAAGAGATGAGATATATTCTTTTAAAACTGAATACATGAAAAGAGAAATGATCAATAAAAACAAATTTGTGCTGAAATTGTCCTTTAGTTACTACAAACACCTCAAAGGTTCACAGAAAGTATGAAATATGATTGGATTTGCAAGCTGAGGATGGAGAAAATCTGTATTTGTAGACCATCCAAGAATACTCATCACCTTCCAACTGCCACTCCTGAGTTCTTCTTGCACCATAGCATCAGGCAGGGTTGGGGAACATCACCCAGATGATGTTGGACTGCAACTTCCCTTTCCATTGTCTAATGCTGGCTAGAGCTGATGAGTACTGTATCACACCAGAAGCTGGTGGGTCATATATTCCCCATCCCCCGTGTAAGAGAAACTTATAGTGTATTACCAGCAGTACAAAATAAGAATGCTCTCCAAGCCCCTCATGAACATGGTTCTGCTTCTGACTCAAACCCAGTTTTGATAAACCATTTTAGTGAGTAAACTGTTTTATGCCACTCACTTGTGCAATTACTGGGAAGTTTGTGGGCAGTTTGTGGGGCTATAAATTTGCACAGGTTGCCTAATTTTTGAGACAGTTTAGAATACCTTGGTGCACATTTTAAAATCCATTATTTCTTTGCAAGTATATACGGTACACATCTCTGGCTAAACACAGGGTAGATTTCAGTGACTTTTCCATATTCAAAAGTGCTTGCAACTTAATAGAAAATTAGTGAAAATAATTCAGTCTGCTATATGGACACCTTAAAAAAACACTAAAAACAGAGTAACTTAAAGCGGCTTTCAAATTATGAAATCAGGAGCATAGCAGCATAGAAGAAATTCTTGAGCTGCTCCTGCTCTTTGGAACAGATAAGAGAAATCAGAGGCTTAATTATATAACCAAGTTTCTCAAGTTATTAGTTACACACTTAGTTACATTTGATAACAATCTCTGAAAGTTGAAGTCACTCTGCAAAGGGGATAAAGCCCCCCCCACTTATACTTTATATAGTTATAGTTACTGAAGGACATAATTAATCGCAAATAACTATATATTACTTCTAAGTTTTACTTTGTAATCTTCATTATCCTGAAATATTAATGCTACTCTGAAATAAATTGTAATACAAAGTGATGCAAGAAATGTATCAAAATTTCCTCGTTATTTGCTTTAAATATATTTTCTCTGCCCTGGAATCTTCAGCTAATGAAATCCAGACCTCTAAAAGACACTAGCTTGCAGTGCTCAGGATTTTGCCTGCTAACCAGACATGGAGGAGGTTTCCACCTGTCAGAGAACTGTGCTGAAAACTCGATGTCATGTATTATAAACAGTTGTACATCTCAGGTTGCATTGATTGGCATGGGAGTAAGGAAGTCATTTGAACCTACTTTCTATTTCCTAAATGCATGTGGAAGATGCATCTGCACACACACGCAAGGAAAAGAAGCAAGCACATGACATTGCTTCTGTACTCCTGGTAGCACAGAGAAGAAGCATGACATCAGTGCCTGTGTAACAGAGACAGCTTTGTTGGGGGAAAAGCAAGAAACCTATAGGAACCCGCATTCTGATTAGAAGATCAGCCAGTTGAAAGCCTCTGGAAGTCGTAAGTAGGGCCGGGAAGATGATCGGCATCCGTATCTCCCACCAGCATCTGATAATCAGATGTACAGTCTCTAAATATAGAGCCTTGCTTAGCTTGAATGTCTGCTTTAAAAGCTGTGTAAACAAAGGTCTTCACCACCAAATCTTATGGCAATGAGTTCCATCAAGGAGCTTGTATTTCCTGAACTACTACTTTTTGTCAGTTCTGACTGTTATCCATTTTTTGAAGCAGCTAAGTTTCCCAAAGCACCAAGCAGAGATTAAAAGACACTCTGTGCGGGCATGAGGTTGGTGATGCATGCATATACATCTCTTTTTGCATGGGACATGGAGCACTCATTTCTTGTCCTTTGTGCTTCATCCAAATCTCCCCCAGCAGCCCTCAAATCCTGGGATAGACTGCCACCCTTGTTGCTTACCAGTCATGAAAGGGGAGGCACCTCAGAGGAGGAAGATGTGACTGACCTGGACTCCAAAGGGAAGGAAAAGGAAGGTGAGCACAACCTCATTTTTCCCTCCCGATCTTCAAAGAATTGCTGCTTCGTCATCTTCGAAGAATTGCTGCTTCGTCATCTGAACCACCTCCCTCCCATAGCCACAGGGGCCTCTCCTGGGTTAGACAGCTGCCAAGGCAGGGGGAGGACATGCCTGCAGACTCAATATTCAACTATTCTTGCTATTCTGAAAAGGGAAACAATGTCTCTGTCCACCCTCTCCCCACAAATCATAATTTTATAAACCTCTAACGTATGTCTCTTTAACTTGTCTTTTTTTCTAAAGTAAAAACCCTTTCAATCTGACATTTGAGAATTTTTGCAGTATTGCTGGAGATTCCCTAACATTTTAGTATTATCCCCTGGGCTATAATATCCTTTAAAAATGGGACAACCTAGGTGGTATTGCAAATAGGACAACACCAGTTATTTATCAATAGTGCAGTTTTATTTCCAATCCTCAATAATCCCTCATATGTTGAATTTACTGTTTCTGTTGTCTCAGCACACTGAATTTACTATTTCAGTATTTTCTTTGTACTCTGACCACAGGATCTTTTCCTGTAGTGTAGAGACAGACTCTTGCCACAATATATCTGAACTTGGGCAGTATATGTCACTTGCATTGAATCTTAAACCTGTTTTGCTGCCCGTGCAGCCAGTTTGTGGAGTGCCTTTTGGAATTTTCATGGATTTTCCAGTCTGCCTGCTTAAAATACGATGGCAAATTTTGCTAAAATATGATAGGGAAGGAATCATTTTTAAAAGCTAAATGAAAAGAAAAGTTCCACAAAGTAACAGGGCCTCTCAAGAAGAGAAGCCTTACCAGTGTGTTCCCCTTTTGTTAGGAGGAAGATAAAGCATGCAGCAGGTGGGTGTTTAGCCTTTAAAGAGGTTTATTTATTTTAAAAGATCAAGGACATTTAAAAAAAAAGTTTGCAGCAAAGCACTGTGAGAGTCAAAGGGTGTATCATTCACACCACTACTTTCCACAGGGTATTCACAGTTCTGGTGTGTATGGAGGTGGTTTCTCAGCTTTTTACTGACAAAATTTTGCAGTGGATGTACTAAGAAAGTGATCTTCCTGAAATAGAAGTACTTTCTTTAAAAAATGTGTCTAGATTTTCCACAACAACTGAAAACAACCATTGGACGTGAGAAGGAGCAATCTAGAAAAATGCTCAAATGTGCATGCATCAGAACCAGGACTGGTTCCGCATCCACTTGTAATTCTGCACTGCAAATGTATATTTGCAGACCATCTTGAGGACTGTTGCTTCTGGGGCCATTTCCGCACTAGATTAGAGGAGTGTTTCAGCACATGCCATGACGGTGTTTTTTACTCCAACTTACCCCGATTCCTATCTGCACACTCTCCAGTTTCTGTTGAAGTAAAGCAGAGAAAACCGTTTGTAGCTTCCTCATCGTCAATTCTCGTGGAACTCCTATTCCCCTCCCTCACTCCACCCCACCACTGCTGATTGGTCAATTAAAAAAAAAAGATCGTAGAAACAGTTGCTACGTTTTAGCGCAAGTGTGTGAATCGATGTAATGCTTCTGCACGTAGGAAAAAATGCAGCAGAAATGGTCTGGGTTATTTACATTGGAGTTTTTCCATTTTTACAATACATCAGTTTAACATCGATGTTAACCATGTTAAGACTTCAACTCATGCAGAACCACAGAGGACAGAACAATGTCAAACCGGTTTAACATGCAGATGTAAAAGCGACAATATGGCACTACTGCACTGTGTCAGCCTTGTGCGGAAAGAGCCTAGGTGCTGTAGGGTTTGTAACTGGCAAGATACAGTGTACACTCTTCCTTTCCGCACAAATTCCACAGATTCCACTAAAGCAAACTCAGGCTAATAACCATTCCCATTTAAGTGTTCTGGAAGAATTCCTACAAAGGAGCATAGGAAGCTGCCGTACAGCCATCCAGACTATTTGTCCATTTTGCCAAGATTGTCTGTTCTGGAAGCAGCTCTCCAAAGTCTCAAGTAGAGAGGAGTCTTTCCAATCACCTGCTATCCACTCTTTTTAACGGGGATACTAAACTTTGAAACTATCTGCCAGCTATTGAGCTATAATCTCTCCCCATTATGTGAAACTTTGAAGCATCTTCAAGGTGAGCAGAGAATTAACATACCTGGGAGGATCAGTGGCTCTTGACTGGTCTTCCTTTTAGCCTAGAATAATCAGAAGTAGGGCTGAGTGCGCAGGTGAGTGTTTTTCAAATCCCACAGACATTTGAAAGCACAGAGAGAGTTACCAGGCTTTGATACTCCATAATAATTTGAAGCCTGAATCTAGAAGATGAACCAGACACTGGCCAAATTACAGGGCTGCCTTGAAACACTGAAGATACGGGAACCAAAAAGGCACATTAATAGGTTGATTCAAAATATCAAAACTGTGATGGAAATAGACTTAAAATGCTTTGAAATAAAATCAGAACATACAGTACAATATTTAAAAGTTAAACCTGTTGTTATTAATTAATGCTTCCCAGCTGTTTCAGTGATGATTATGAATGGAAGACCCCCATGAGTTCTGGTCATCAACAGCCTTGCTTAGCTGTGGCGAACTCAGCTTCCTCAATTGAATTAGTCCACCTGTAATAGGGTCTTCTTTTCTGTTTTTCCCTACTCCTTGTCCAGTTTTAAAGTTGGCAAGCACCCAGGAGGGCACACCTCCAGTCCACAAAGGCCATGCCATTCCCATGGTGGTGCGAGTGTCTGTAGAAGCAGAAGTCCAGTCCAGACAGATGTAAACGAAGCCAACGGTCCTGAGCCAGAGTCCAAAACCAAGAAGGGAGTTGCTGGAGAGAGTAGTCCAGATTTGAGTCAAAGGACAGAGATGAAGGAAGCTAAGAGGTGTTGGATCCATTGTGCAGAGTGCCAGAATGGCCTGGACTGAACCAATTTATAGCTGGAAGTAAATTAGCACAGCTGACTTCATTAACTCAGCATAGTTTACTTAAGGTTAGAAAAAAATTGTGTTCTTCTTCGTGGTCTCTGTGCCTTCATACACTAGGAGCTTTAGCGCCTGCGCGGTAGCGTTCGGAAACTTCTAGAGCTTGTTCGCTTGGCGGGAACCCCTCCCCCACGCCGGTACTGCGCATGCTCCTCCCGCCGAGCAACGGTCTCTCCTCAGTTCTTTCTCGTCCGCCGCCGCGTACGGAAGGTTCTTCAGTTTGTTCCTCTCACGTTGTGCTTGGCTTGCTGTTTTTCACGGTTTTACGGACTTTCGGACTGTCTTGACCTCTCTTTCGGACTCCCCCTTCGGTTTTTCGTCGTTTTGGATTTTCGGAGTTTGGCGTTCTTCGTCTTATGTCCGCGCTCTTTAAGAAGTGCGTGTCCTGCGGCCGCAAGGTTGCCCTCAACGACGGCCATAAGGAGTGTCTCTTCTGTTTGGGTGAGTCCCACAACATCCGGACTTGCCCAATTTGCCGGGATTTACTCCCCAAACTCTCCGCAACCGCTCCGCGAGACTCAAATCTTATTGTTGGGAACAGTCTCTGCGGGCGATAGACGAGACCTCCACTTCCAAGATGGCCGACAAGAAGACGACCACGCCATCGACGGTATCGGCGGCTGCCGTTCCGTCCACCTCGTCGGTATCGGGCTCGGTACCGGCGAAAACGCCGATCTCGGCGCTACCGAGGATCCCGAAGCTGTCGGCGGCTGCCAAGTCAGCAAAAGGATCCTCGACGGCGAGGAAGGCTGAGGCTCCCCTTACGGAGACGCCTGCTAAAAAGCGCCCTGCTCCGGACGGAGGCAAGGGCAAGGAGAAGGAGAAGAAGAAGAAGAAGAGGGAAAAGAAGCGCTCCCCGGCTGGGGACGTTCGACCTCCTACTCCTCCTCCTACTCAGCAGCCTTCCAAAGGGCGAGGCGAGTCCGTCGATCTCTCGGACGATGAGATTGAGGACGTTCCCCAACAGCGCCCAGACTCGCCTGTGGCAGACCCTCCAACCCTGGTGGAGGAGCGCCACCGCCCTCTTAGCCGTCGCAGGTCGGCCGACCTGCAGCAGAGAGAGCCCTCTGCTTCTCCGGAGCGGCGTTCCACCTCCTTTAGGTCCCGGTCCCGCTCTTCCGAGCGTCCGGTGGCCTCGCCGCCTCCGAGGGAGACAAGAGAGGAACAACCTCGCTCGTCTGCCTCCAGATACACCTCGGCGTCCTACGTGGCCAGGTACGCGAGGGAATCTGAGTGGAGAGAGCGCCCGGCCTCCTATCGGTCGCATTCGCCATCGTACCGGGATCGGTACCATCGTGGCCCGAGTCGCTGGGAGACCTTCCGGAGGTCCCGGTCACCTCGTCGACAGCGCGAATCGCGCTCGCCTAGAGGGGACGAGGCTCGGTACCGTCGACGCCGAAGCCGATCTCCGTCGGACCGCCGCTCCTTCAGCCGCTCTCCCTCTCCTCGATATCATAGGGCGAGGGAGCCTTCACCACGGTATCGGGCGATATCGCCACCTCCTAGGGTCACGGCAACGGCGACGCGCCCTACGGAGTCGGTGGTGACTGAGCGGGCTACGACGACGTCAGCCTGCCAGACTACCCCGGTCACCACCAAGAGGGTGAAGTCAGTAGTCAGCCATCCCAAGCGGGACGCTGCTGCTACCACCGCCCCGGCTGCGGAGAAGCCTAGGAAGGCAACACCTGCGGCGACGAAGGAGCCGGAAAGCGAGCGGCGAGAGGACTCACCGAGCTCGGAGTCGTACGACTCGAGTGCGGAGTCAGAGGTGTCTGAGGTGGCCTCCCAGGAGTCTCCTCCGTTGGGATTCGGGGACCCGATCCCAGATTCTGCTCCAGAGGACGTCCACCAGTTCTCTGCGATGCTGCTCCGCATGGCCACTACCCTCGGCCTTAAGATCGCCGATGCGGAGCCGGAGGACGACGATCCAGCCTTCTCCGTCTTCGAGGAGAAGCGACCTTCCACGGCCCCGCTGCCTCTCCTGCCCCGGGTATCCAGACTGGTGAAGGCCGCCTGGGATAGACCGGCCTCGGCTCAGCCGATACCGCAGCGGTTAGAACACCTCTACAGGGTGCAGAAGGATAACGCCGGTTATCTCTTTAATCACCCTGTACCGAACTCTGTGGTCGTCGAGTCGGCACAGACAAAGGGCTCCGGCAGGCAACACACCACCCCGCCGGACAAGGAGGGCAGGAAGTTGGACGCCTACGCAAGGAGGTTCTATTCAGCTGCCTCCTTGCAGATCAGGCTGTCCAACACTCAGGCTTGCCTCGCGGCATACCTGAAAAAAGTGCTCGATCGCCTGCAACCGGCGATGGAGGCGGTACCGGAGGACATCCGCCAAGCCTCCTCCGTGATCTTCAATGAGGCTATCTCCATCGCTCGGCACCAGATGGCCTCCTCCCGGCACGCAGTGGAGATCGCCTCCCGGGTCATGGCGGGATCCGTCGGCCTCCGCCGCCATGCTTGGCTGCGACCGGACGACATCCAGGAGGACACCAGAAGGAGGATTGAAGATCTCCCCTTCGACGGTGAAGGCCTATTCAATTCGTCCACAGACGAAGCTTTGGACAATCTCGTCAAGGCGAGACTGACCGCAAAAAAGATCGGGCTGCAGCCGGCCACGCAGGCCCGCAGGGCCTCCACCTTCCGCCCATCCTGGCGACGATCTTCCACCTCGTCGTTCCAGCGTTCGGCCCAGTCTGGACAGTCGAGACCGTCCTCCGGCTCATCGGCCAGACGCACGATTAGGCGGCGCCCGGCTTCGTCGAAGAAGTCCTCCTCCGAGACAAAGTCTCGGTTTTGACGTGCCTGGCAGGACCCACCAATACCCACTCTTCAGCCTACCATCAGCGCTCGGAGACCGACCGACTCTCGCTCGACACCTAGCGGAGTGGCAGTATGTCACTACGGACTCTTGGGTGCTTTCCATCGTCCGTCTTGGCTACGCCATCGAGTTTCTCGATATTCCTCCTCGCGGCGTTTACTACTCCACGCCGTCGAGTCCGGCCCTCCTGGAAGAGATCCAATCCCTCCTCCAGAAAGGGGCGATCGAGCGGCTCCCGCAAGAGGCCAAGACCACCGGCTTCTTCTCCAGGTACTTCACGGTACCGAAAGCCGACGGTACCCTCCGGCCGATCCTAGACCTCAGAGGGGTGAACTACTACATCCGCCCCAAAAGGTTCAAGATGGTCACGATACCGTCGATCCTACCCTTCCTACATCGAGGGGACTGGTTCGCCTCCATCGATCTCCGAGACGCATACTTCCATATCGCCATTCGCCCGCAGCACAGACGGTACCTCCGCTTCGCAGTCGACGACACCTGTTACCCGTACAAGGTGCTGCCGTTCGGACTCTCGACTGCCCCAAGGGTCTTCACCAAGTGCATGGCCCCGGTGGTATCCTACCTGCGGACGAAGGGCGCTTCCGTCTTCCCCTACCTCGACGATTGGCTGTTGGTGGCGTCCTGCAAACAGAGACTTTACCACGACGTCCACATGACGTTGTCACTCCTGACCCGCCTTGGTCTACGAGTGAATCCGAAGAAGTCCCACCTCGAGCCGGCGAGGATCTTGGACTTCATCGGGGCGACGCTCGACTCGACCTCCGCCAGGGCGTACCTACCAGAGTCTCGAGCACAAACCTTGATCCGGGCCGCCGCTCACGCTCGTACGGCCCCGACGTTATCTGCGAGAAGCGTCCAGCAGCTCTTGGGCTACATGGCTGCGACGACCGCTGTGACATATCTCGCCAGGCTGAGAGCAAGACCTCTTCAACACTGGTTCGTCCGCATATTCGACCCCCTGCGAGACGAACAGACACTCCGACTGCAGCTGCCGGGAGACGTCCGCTCATCCCTCCGATGGTGGCAGTCGCGATGCAATCTCATGTCAGGGATGCCTTTCCAACAGCCGACACCGAAGGTGACGGTAACGACCGACGCCTCCCTGTATGGATGGGGTGCCCACTGCGGCGATCTCAGAGTCCGCGACAGATGGACCGACGACGAGACCGCTCTCCATATCAACGCGCTGGAGCTGCTCGCCGTCTGGAAAGCCCTACGGGCGTTCCGCCATGCCGTGGCGGGGCGCACAGTCCTGATTCTGACGGACAACACCACCGCCGTCTGCTACATCAACAGACAAGGTGGGACTCATTCCACGACCCTGCTCGACATCGCGCTCGACCTGTGGGAATGGTGCATTCGCCTGCACACGCATCCCGTGGCGGTTCACCTGGCCGGGCAGGAGAACACCACGGCAGACGCCCTCAGCAGGGACACCTCATCCCATCACGAATGGTCTCTCTCCGGAGAGGCGTTCAGACTGATTCGGGACCGCTGGGGCGAACCATCGATCGACCTCTTCGCGACCAGGGAAAACGCGAAGTGTCGCCGATTCTGTTCCAGAGCGGACCACGATCGTGCCTCCATCGGGGACGCTTTCCAGCTTCCGTGGACCGGGGAACTCCTCTACGCGTTCCCGCCGTTCCCGCTGCTCGGCCGGACGATATCGAAGATCCTCGCCGACCGAGCCGACGCGATCCTGGTAGCCCCGTATTGGCCGAGGCAACATTGGTTCGCACCCCTGCTACAAGCCGCGCGAGACGACCTACTCCGGTTGCCACCGACACCGGACCTGCTCTCCCACTCCGGCGGCCGAGTCCTCCATCCGGACCTGCCACGCCTGGCCCTCCATGCCTGGAGGATATCGCACTAGACGATCCCGTGCTCGGTACCGTCCTCGTCGCGGCCAGGAAGGAATCCACCCGTCGCAACTATCAATACAAGTGGCGACGCTTCCTGACCTTCGCTAACGAGAGGAGTGAGCCGGTATCGCCCGCGGGGCTCTCGACCGTCCTGCACTTCCTCCTGCACCTCCGGCAACAGGGCCTGGCGTTTCCATCCCTGAAGGTGTATCTCTCCGCGATCGTGGCATACCAACCGCCGCGATCTGCTGCCTCGGCCTTCTTCAGGAACGATACCGTTAAGCGGTTCCTGAAAGGACTTCATCATCTCTACCCGCCGGTATCGCCGCCGCTACCGCCGTGGTCCCTCTCGCTGGTGCTCTCGCAGCTGACGAAGCCGCCCTTCGAGCCGATGGCGACCTCGGATGACAGGCTCCTGACAATGAAAACTGCCTTCCTGGTAGCGGTGACCTCAGCGAGGCGAGCGGGTGAGATCACAGCTCTTCGTTCCGATGAGCCCTTCACGGTCTTCCACAGGGACAAGGTGGTCCTGAGACCTGACATCTCGTTCCTGCCTAAGGTGGTGTCCAGTTTCCACCTCAACCAGGACATCATCCTGCCTACCTTCTTCCCGAACCCGACGACACCGTTAGAGCGGTCCCTCCACTCCCTGGACGTGCGTCGGGCATTGGCCTTCTACAAGGACAGGACTGCTTCCTTCCGACAGACGCCGCATCTCTTTGTTTGCTATGGGCGACGTCGGAGGGGCCTTAAAGTGTCCACCCAGCGCTTCTCCAAGTGGGTGGTGAGGACTATTGAACTGGCGTATGAGCTCGCGAGGAAGTCTCCGCCAGTCCTGCTTCGAGCCCACTCCACCAGAGCTGTGGCTACTTCTGCGGCCCTCCTGCGAGGAGTTGACCTGCATGAACTCTGCCGTGTGGCGACCTGGTCCCAACCATCGACCTTCGTGCGCCACTACAGGCTCGACTGCCGGTCGCGCAGAGATGCCCGGTTTGGACGTGAGGTGTTGGCTTCCGTGCTGTAGGACCTGACCCGCCGTCCGACCGGTAAGCTACACAGTCTCCTAGTGTATGAAGGCACAGAGACCACGAAGAAGAAGAACAGGTTGCTTACCTGTAACTGTGGTTCTTCGAGTGGTCATCTGTGCCATCATACACACCCGCCCTTCCTCCCCTCTTTCTCAGGTCCCTGTAGGTTCTACGGCGGACGACAGAACTGAGGAGAGACCGTTGCTCGGCGGGAGGAGCATGCGCAGTACCGGCGTGGGGGAGGGGTTCCCGCCAAGCGAACAAGCTCTAGAAGTTTCCGAACGCTACCGCGCAGGCGCTAAAGCTCCTAGTGTATGATGGCACAGATGACCACTCGAAGAACCACAGTTACAGGTAAGCAACCTGTTCTTTCTGTTCCCTGTGTTTTAACTGATGATACATGAAGCATGCAGAGCCTCTTAACTCCTCCTCCAAATCTGCAGGTCCTCCGAGGATGGACCAGGTCTCCTCCTCACACAACAGAGATTAGTAGCCTCCTCTGTGGCTGGAGATTGTCATCCTGGTACTACTCTTTTCCTTCTATATCCAAGGAGGCCTCCTCTAGGTAAGGCATGATACTGCCTTCCACTCTCCTAAACATTGTCATCTTTTCCAGTCATGTCATTTCATGATTCACAGCATTGGTTTAGTTATCTTGGCACCTAGAGAGAGTTGCAGATTGATTTTCTATTGGAACCATTAATTTGTCTTTTTGGTAGTCCTTGGAGTCTGCAGAACTCCTCCAGCACTTTTCAGATGAGCTGATCTTGTCAGCTTTCTTCACTGTCCAGCTTTCATAGCCATTCATAGAAACTGGAAATACTATGGCATGGATGACTCTAGCATTGGCATTTGCTAATTTGAAACATTATCAAGACAACAACAATTAAAATACCAAGTACAAGGTCCGGAACTCACTGAGGCATTTACGAATGTTTATCTTAGAGATACGCTTTCATGACTGGTTTGTATTCACAACCCCTACGTATTCACTGTGAAAGTCCCACAATCCATAGTTACTGGGCAGCAATCGTGAGTGACGGGGATCTGTTCTGTCAATCAGGAAACAGCAAACCAATGTCCTCCCACCCTTCTTTGTGCAAGCAATCTGGTGTGAGGAGAAATTGCAATAGGGACCCTGCTTCACTCATGGGACGACTGGAAATTTCACGCAGTTCCTTCTTGATTGGCCAGGTTGCCTGCAGTGGCTGATGGGAGTGGTGAGGCAGGGAGGCACTGCTTAGCTAAGTAACTGATGTGGTTATGTAGCTAAGCAAGTGGTACAGAATTGTGGCCAGTATCTTTAACAATGTCAGACTAACCAGTGCCAGCTAATATACACAAAAAGGTTGAATGCACACAGAAAGGATCCATGTTATTTGCCAGGCCAGATGCATCAACGCAAAGGACTTTTTTTCCCCAGTGGTCATAGTTATAGCTGTAATAAAATTGTTCACCAGCAACAAATTAGTAAAGTATATCTCAACTTTTCTTTATGAATTAATGTTTGTGACAAATGCCAGGACCTTCCTAACACAACCAATTAGATGAGTTGATTTAGCATATTGTGGAGCTTCCCTTTTTGGCTCAGCAGGGCCTCTGGGCAGTTCATAGGAGAAAGCAATAGATATACTATGACAAAATATATCAATTCCAATAAAGATGATGATGATGGTGATGATGAAGAAGAAGAAGAAGGGCATGTGCTTGCTTAATAATAGAGTGAGTTGCTTTACCCAAACTCATCTAAACACAATAGAAAAAGTTTAGCTTCTTTGCTTTTGTTCATGAGGATCATTTGGTGCACCAGGCCCTTTGACAACCTCCTGTTCTGTAATGGAGTCTGGCTGGGCTGGGGATTTTGCCAGGTAAGTGTCTGCTGTGCTACATGGAGTAATGAACTCTTGGGAATGTAAGTGGAATGAAAGCACTGAAGTTGTGAAGCAGATAGGAACAAACTGCAGGACCAGCACAAACTGTCCAAGTTACCCAGTATGATGTCTGCAGAGAATCCATTTCCAGAGGTAAGCCACAAGTTTTTATTGTTCTTTTGAGTTATTGCGCATGTGCACATGCATACACAAACACACACAAAGTTTGTACCCTTTTTTTTCCGATTCAGACTGGAGAAGATCAAAACATATCTTTTGATGATGTAGCAGTTTATGATCCTAGGTTCTCTGAAATTTCTTCCTTCATTAAGGGTCACTTGAAGACCAGTGATAAAGCTGGCTGAAGTGTTCCTTCACTGGTTTAGGGCTGCCATATTGAAAACTGGAGAGGGCTGCTGTACCTTTAATGGTTGTGTAAGAGGGAATTTCAGCAACTCTTGTTTGTCACACAACCAGGGAATAACCCTAACACAGGTCTGCCACCCAAGCCTTTCCAAGGGGTAGTTCCAAGGTGGAAATATGCATGCAGGAGCACTCTTTGAACCCACTCCTTTAAGATGAGTGCAGTCCTCTTCAGAACAGACACCCCTTGAATGGATAAACAAATCACCCACAAAATAATATCTCTCTTATCTGGACTGAGTCTCAGTTTATCAGCCCTGATCTAGTCAATTATCCATAAGATGGAAGGCGGTGCTGTATATATCTTTATCTGAATCTTACATACAGTGAATGCTGAATTGGAAAATGTGCATAAGTCACAATAAACTATTAAGCCATATGCCTTGGCACAAGTTCTTCTCAAATGAGAAATTCCCAAATCAATGTGTTTTAAGAGAGGCGTGGGAGAACTCATGGTCATGGGATGAATTTCTGACCTCTGAAAATGAGTATACATGGAAGAGATAATAAATCTCTTGAAATTCTCTGAAATGTGACATAATAAAGACCTAAAATTCTGTATTCCATAAGCAGAACCTAGAATTAACTATGTGTGTTTATCAGCGGGTCTCCATGAGTTGACAGGCGCACACAGACATTAATACCTCCTCCTAGCGCATCAACATCATTTTAAAGCAGTTCACGGGCCTTAGTTTAACAACCTTTACAGCTGCTCTGTCAAGTATTATTGTTCCTATATTACAAATGAGGGCAAGAAAATGAGCAGTTTGCCTAAGGCCACATAAAACATAAATGTATATGTTGATTAGAATAATTTAGGATGATCCTCTTCTCCTTACTTTGGAATATTTTAACTCAAGCAGGGTATATGTCAGCAGTGGACACAAGACAGCAGGGTGGTGTTGGTGTTAAAGCATGGAGGATCATGCGTATCAACATGGTCCTAGCCAGTGGATGGTTCCTATGCCAGCGGAATGCTGAATCTTCCCTGGATTTTAGTCTGAACTTCAAAGGTGCTATCCAAGCTGATTAGCTTATTTTGTGGATATGTTTCAGCACCTTGGATTGCTCCTTTAGAATTCAGATTGATATTTGGCGCAGATTCGTCACCCCCCATGGCATACCAGGATCCCTTAGTATTGGGGACCAGGAGCTGGACCAGCTGATTGGTGCTTCACACTCCTAAATACTGGCTGTGAAATGTTCAGTGGGCAGGCAGACACAGAGTGCCCTGTTTTAGTCAGGAGATCTGCTAACATTAGAATAAAAACATGTTGAGCTGTGATTGTCACGATGGAGAAGAAAGTCATACAATTCCAAAAGGCAAAGGCGCTTTCTGTGTTGCTGCATAGCACAGTTGTAGTCCTCTTGATTTCAAGCACTCCTGCCCTTGGGTCCCTGAGGCAGCTGTGATTGAAAGTGGTAGCCTTTGCTAAAATAAATGCAGCAGGGACGGATGAGTGCAGAGCCACAAATCATTGGTGAAGCCTTCCAAGCCTTGCAAGAACCGAAGAGCTGTGTCCAGCACTTTGAGCTTTGGAAGCTGGATCAGCAGCATCACTTGAATCAGAAAGCTGTTTCTTCTGGAGCAGTCTCTTGGTTTATTTCTTGATTCTGGTGAATTCTTGTGCCTTTCTCTCTTTGTGGTTTGCCTTAAGAGTCCTCCCTTTCTCTCTTGTCCTGAGTATCTTTGGGAAGGTGTGGTTGGATAGATTCCCAACTGGAAATAGTGGGTATAATAACCCTTTTCTGTTTGAGATAAGAAACCAGACATCTGAAGTGGAAGTATTCAAAAGCCAGTGAGGAAACACTTTGATATCCCAGGATACTCTGTCACTGATTTTAATGTAGCCAATATGAAGCAAACAGACCTCAAAGGAAGGTTAAAGTAAAAGACTGCTGGTTACAACTAATTAATAGCTTTCACTTGATCAGCAGAAGTTTGAATTGGGACAATGGCTCCACCTCACACTATGTCCTAAATCCTACTGTTAGTTCCAATAAGGGTAGACCCCTTGAACTGATGGGATTTACTTGCATCTTGACTCAGTATTCTTCAGCTGATTCTATGGGTGTCCTCTATTGGGAACTAACCAATAGTATTCAGGTCTATGTATATAATTCCACTTACTTAGTGCTAAGAAGATATTCATGTTATCAGCCACAGTTTGGTGAATGTCCAGTGTTGATCATTTAATTCTCAGGGCATTTGTGCACTACACTGTTACAGTGCTATTATTCCACTTTCAACCTCCTGTGGAATCCTGGGCTTTGCAGTTCAGGGAGGGGCATTTAGAATCATCAACCAGCTCTTTGGCCTCATTAAACTACAAACCCCAGAATTTCAATTTTTTGAAATATTTGAATGAACAAAATGTCATACTACTATAAACACATTAATTTTGAGGTGTCTGTTGTTGTTGCTGAACAGACTAACACACAGTGCTCCCTTTGCAAACATTTCTCAAACATCTCTCTTCACAAAGCAGTTTGCTCCCAAACTCATATCATTTGTGATTATACCAGAGAGATGGGGAATGTGTGAGTAGTGAAGATAGATGCGGAGAAAGACACACTGGGTCCTGTATAATTAAGGGTTTGCAGATAATCACCAGTGATGTGAATGGATTGAATGGTGCCCTAAAGCTGACAGGAAACCACGGCAGTTGAAACAAACCAAGGATATGTTCCATGCATTTCACACATTTTACAAATTAAACCATTGGGAGAGGTCATCTGGAGTTTTGGGATCTAATGCCATCAGTATGCAAATAACACCCAGCTCTATCACCCCACTCCAAATAAGCCGTTTCAGTTCTAAACCAGTCCATTACCACCTGTCATCAGTAATAGATACCCTCCAACATTTCGCAGATGAAAACTGGGAACTGTGTGGCCAAGCAAATCAGAGTGTGGTCGAGATGGCAAAAGTTATTAATGCGGAAGAATGCACAAGATACAAGAGGCTGCAGCAGTTTGCTTTTGCTCAAGCCTACTGGGAGGGGTAAGATCCTGTTCCATCCTCTCATCTCACCCCTGTGGAGTTGAGTGAAAATCATTGGCAGAGCTTGGAGTGTGTGGAGGAGGGGCAGGAGGGTGTGTGGCCAGGATGTGTGGGGGCATGGCCAGGGTGTGCGGGGGCGTGGCTATGGGCCAGGATTCCCCAAAAACATTGCTGCCTGGGGCAAACTGTCTGCATTGCCCCCCATCCCTACATGACTGGTACAAATACTTTTGCACTTTGAACTGAAGTACACTGAAGGAGAAGGGGAGAAAAGTAGGCAGAGGAGAAACTGGGACACTTTAAAGCAGCTGAAATGCTGTCATCTGGGATGACAGATGATTAACTGGCAGTTGGGACTGTCCCTCCCAAATTGGCACAGTTGGAGGGGATGGTAATGGAGTGGATGATGGCAAACAAACTGAAACAATTCAAACAAGACAGGTGTGCTTTTGGTCAGTTGGAAGGTGAATCAGGGAATAGAGATTCAACCTGAGCTGGAGGGGGTTAGATTTCCCCGACATAGGTTTGAAGCCTGGGAGTACTACTGGATCCAGTTCTCTACCTGCAAGATCAGGTTTCAGCAGCGACAGGGAGTGCATTTGCACAGTTAAAGGCTTTTGTGCCAGCCGCGCCCATTCCTAGAGACATGGAGTCTGGCTGCAGCAACAAATGCCTTAGTTACATCCCATTTGGATTGCTGTAATGCACTCTAATGCATTGAAGAAGGTCTGGAAATTTCACTTGTTTCGAAGAGCTGTAACCAGATAGTTAACTGGGGCTGATGACAAGCTTCACTGGCTGCTGGATTGTTTCTGGGAACAATTCAAAGTACTGGTGAGGTCCATAAATACCTGTTTCCAGTTATCACAATAAGTATACTCTCCCACATGAGCCCGTGTTTTGAGGTCTTCTAGGGAGGGCCTTCTCTGTATCACCACCACCCTCACATGGACGTCTGGAGGGAACATGGGAGAGGTCCTTCTTGGTGGCTGCTGCCAGAATCTAGAACTCCCTTGGTAAAAGAAGTGAGACTGGTGACCTCCTTGTTGTCTTTGGAAGAAGAAGATCCACATTTTGCTCCAGCTGAAGCTTCTGAATCGTATTCAGGGGCAACCATATAAGGCAGGGGTTGGCAACCTCTAGTCTAGTGACTGTGGCCTAATTTCATTAGCTTCCTTTCAAGTAACCTCTAGTTCAGATCTCTGCCAACAGTGATCCACCTTTCTTCATCAGCCCACATGATGGGAGGAATGGCGAGGTAAGAGAAAGGGATTTGCGTGTGCATGCATGCTGTTTACTCAGCAAGGGGGATCCAGAAACAAGAAGATTTGAATGAAAACAAAAGCCTTATTTTCAAAATCCATGTGTTAAAACAGCATTTTCTCCTTCCATTCACCTCATCTTTTTCTAATCTTCTTACTCCTGCTTTGCTTTTCTTCTCCTACAGTGTCTTTCAAGGGACAAACTTTTTAACAACTCGAAAAAAATGAGGCATATAATTTTGGGCTTTTCCACACTTCACCGTTATAGTGCTATTATTTCACTTTCAACACCCTATGGAATCCTGAGGTTTGCAGTTTAGAGAGGGGACTTCAGAATTCTTAGCCAGAGAGTTGTTTGGCTTCAGTAAACTACAAAACCAGAATTCCACGGGATGTTGAAAAGGGAATAATAGCACTATAACAGCGTAGAGCAGAAAGGCCCAAAAATACAAACAGTGATACCTGGGTTCAAAAGTCATTTCCAAAACCATAAAATCTTCTGGGTTGTTTCTTTTGTTTTATACTTTTTTCACACATTAAGGAAAACATCTGAAAGCTGGGGTGGTGGAAATTTTCTCTCCTTTCTCTGAGATGTCATCCAGGCTTTCCAGTCGAAAAGGAACAATACCATTTGCTTCATCAACTGCCTGCTTGTCCTTAACAAATATTGGGTTTTTCCACTATTGTCTGTGTGAATATTTGGAGCATCTTTACTTGACTCTGTAAAGGAATTTAAGATGTTCAAAACAGCTATTTTCAGTTTTATGGACTCTAGTACCTTTTTTCTGATCTGAATACTATTTCATTTTTTTTCTATTATTGACTTTTTCATAAAGCACTACACCATTAGATTTGCAAGCTAGGCTGTGAATTTGGCTCTGCATCCTTTTAAAAGCTCAACAGGTGATACTTCTGTTGTTGAGTCTCATAAATATTCTTGCTAAGTATGGTACCTTTTATTACCCTGCTTGCTGGGGGTCCCTTAGGGGGGTTCCCAACGCCTGTCAAAATTATCACTTGTGGGGAAAATTAGGTATGAACACTGCTTTAGCAATGCAAAGAGGGCAGGGTAATTAAGGATCTTTTACCCAATGTTTACGGGGTCAGGCTCAGTCAGAAATCACACAAAAAGGTCCAATGAGTGACTTTATTGAATAGTAATAGTTTGCACTAATGCAAACACGCACACATGCATCCAAGGGCTAAAAGAAATAAAGCGTGGAAGTAAGATAGAGGGATTGCTGAGGGATTCTCACTTGGTTGATACTGCACCTCTTCTTGAAGTCCTTGGTCCGGGAAGCAGCAATCGAACGGCAACTCAGCGAAGAGATGCTGAGGAGATCGCACAGCTGTGGGAGGGGGGACTGGTCAGTTGGAATGACCGGGAGGCATCATACTCCTTCTCCTTGCCTCGCCTTTCTCTCTTGCCTAACTAGCCCAAAAACAGGGACTATTTGTAGGAAAAATTTACTTTGAAAGCAAATCGTTTCCTGGGGAAAACAAACAGGGACAGAAAAGAAAAACAACTCCACACTTGGCATTTCTCAGAAGATAACAAAGTGTCATCTAAATAACAGGATCTTCCTCCACTTTGGGGCTGCGGTGCGAGTTTCTGGAGATGGATTTGATAAGGTTTTATTGCTTCCAGTGCCCAACTTTCCGGGAACACTTTTACTCCCTTCAAGTGGACTCCTTAAAGGTTAAGGACCTTTTGTCCACCATGGATTATCACAACATGAGGTCTCCTGTGGCTACGTGACTGGGGATTTTACTGGCCTGATCTGGTTCATTCGATCGCATGACCATTATTGCCTATGTGCACATTCGGGTGACCTCTCTGGTGGGTTAGATTAATTTTATTTCAAAGTTGTAGACCCCAGGACAGGGTTTACCAAGGGGGCAACACTTTTGTTGATTAGAAAGCTGTACATCTACTAGTCTTCATTTTCAGTCTATTCACATTAGTTTTTAGATGCTATGGGGAAATGCATACCCTTCCACTGTCCTGATTTGGCAGGGACAGTCTGATTAATCCTCTGTCAGTCCACTTTTTCAGCTGCCTTTTAAACAGTCCTAGATATTTTTATCCCCCTCCCATTTCTCCACCTTGTTCTTAGCTTCCTACTATTGCAGCAAACTGAGTTAAAAGTGCAAAAGTAGTTTGTAAGTGGGGGAGAGAAGGGAAAACATCCTTCCCTGTAGGCTCAGGCAAAAGCAAACCATTGCAGCCTCTCCTAGCTCATGTTTTCTAACCACATTAATAACTTTTGCCATTTTGACTACACTCTGATGTTGCTTGGTTTGGCTATCTGTGTTCTAGTTTCTGTCTGTGAAATGTTGGAGGAAATGGCTATGTGCTTGATGCCTTTGCAGTAGGGAAAGCTTTGAATTTTGATGGCGTTAACGGGAAGCCATTATCTGTCACCAGCCCTTTCAGGGATCCTTTCCTGGCAAATATAAAAGTCATGAATTCAGTCACAAGCTGTGTAACTATTTTTGCAGCAAAGGTAACTTCAGGCCATTTTGAATAATAGACTACTGGTGTATGTATGTGTGTGCTTTCAAGTTGCCTCTTGACTTATGGTGAGCCCATGAATCTCATAGGGTTTTCTTAGGCAAGGAATACTCAGAGGCAGTTTAACTTTTGGCTTTGACAATTAGCAAGATTTTGTTAGCGGAAGAAGTGAATGGTGTGGGATTAGAGAGAGCAGTTTGATTGCATTATATGTACGCCAAAAGGAAACTTGAAGGCCATCTTTTTTTGTTTATATTTCTTTCTATATCTTACTTTTCTTTCTTTTTTCTCTTTTGCTTGTAATTTCTTTTTTTATCAGATTATATGTATTTTTTATCGTACTTTGAAAAATTCTTAATAAAAATAATATAGAAATGAGTTGGTTTGGCTGGTTCCTTCCTCTGAAATATAGTCTACAGCACCTGTTATTTCTTGCCAGTCTCCCATCGAAGTTCTAACCAGAGTTAACCTTGCTTAGCTTCCAAGTTCAGACAGGATCTGGTGCTTTCAGGTTATCATGGTATAAATCAGTTTGTCTGCTTTATTATCATTGCCCTCCTGGATGATCCTAGAATGGTCTAGCACTAACTTCTCCCATGGAAGACATGTACTTTGCTGTTGTTACTCAAATTCTTTGCCCATCTCTGTTCATCAAAAACTTTTTCTCAGTTTCCTTTCACTGCATTGTTTTATTTATAACCTGCCTTTTCTCCAAAGCTGGGACTCCAGGCAACTTACATGTGAAAAATGCATGGAGATTTAAAACAAACAAACAAACAAACAAACACAAATTATGACAAACATGGCATCAAACTGTCTATAAAACTAAAATAATTTAGAATAGCTCTACGAAAGATAAAAAGCAGTACAATATGAAGGAAAGCCCTTTTCTTGTAAAAGAGTCAGGTCCTGAAGACCTGTTGGAATAGTAAGTTCTTTACCTTTATGAAAAGGATAGCAAGGAAGGAGGCAATTTAGACTCCCTAAGAAGAGAGTTCCAAAGTTTAGGAACAGCAACCCCAAAGGCCCTCTCTCAGATTTCCACTAAATGCGTCCATGGAGGTCTGAGAGAAGCTGCCTTTGGGAAGACTCTTCCCAAAATGTCCTTCATGGGACAAATGAATTAAACATTCTTGCATGTTTAACAGAACAAAAATGCAGTTGTTTCTCAGAACCATTCATGCATAACTTACTGGAATTGTTTTTGGTGTTTAGTTAACATCTTCAATGGCCATTCTTTCAAGAATGTAGGCTTTCATATCATCCAATATTTGGTCTTCCTTTAGAGAGCAGACCATTCTGAGCTTGAATCTCCATTCTTTGAGTTCCTTGTGCAATTTGTGTAATGATGACTTCACTCTCAGCCACTCATTTCACTTAATCAATTGAGCAAGAGATAGGCAAGTGTCCTAAACTATCAGCAGTCACACTTTTGGCTCCAGTCACATACATAGTTCTAAAATCAGATTCATTACATTTCAGTGCTCATTTAATAATCCTTGGGGATAGTTTGACTTGAGCTTCTTGTGGTAAAGAGAATGGCTAGAGGTTTTAAATTTTGCATATTTTACAGTAGTCTTTGGCATGGCAAACATGACCTTAGTAGCAAATTGATTTCCACAGTCTGAGAAGTATTTAAAATCTTTGAATAGGCTGAAGTTCACTCTTGTTGTTTAGTTATAGAACATTATCAAAGGCTTTTACTAAGTTCAGTTGTGGCAGTATTCTTCTTTGTGAAGTGCTATGCTCTGGGTAGGTCATGGAATCTATTTTAAATTGACATTTAGCCTTAGTGGCACAGTGGTTAAATGCCAGTACTTCAGCCACAACATTGTGAGTTCAATCCTGCAGGGCTCCAGGTTTACTCAACCTTCCTTCCCTCCGTAGGTTGGTAAAATGAGTATCCAGCTTGTTGGAGGCAGTTAGCTAAAAACATTGTAAATCACTTAGGGAGTGCTTTGCACTGATAAGCGGTATAGAAATGTAACTGCTGCTATTGCTATTTCTCCTTGTTGGTGGTTAATCCATGTTGGTGAAGTTTGCTATTTTATTTTTTTTGACAATAATATCATGTTCATGCTCATCTTTACCACACACCAAAATGCCTTCTTGGAAACATGTGATACCTCTATTTTTTTCCCATTCTCATGTGAGTTATCCTTTGGAACAGAAATAAAACCACATGAAATAAGCCTTCAGGAGTAATGAAGGATGCATATTTGAAGATATTCCTGTTATAGGGGTTTGGTGATAGGCCAAGTATAAAAGAATAAGGCCTTCTCTGCTCTACCTTCCCTACCTGCCATAGGAGAGAGATGTTTATGCATGACATCATCACAGTCCTTTCCTTCTTCCATCCCCAGGAGGCACAATTGGGCTGCAAATCATTGATGGGTTTTCCTTGACAATCACCAGCGATCGTGCCACCATTATGGACTTACTTTGTCTGTGGAGGCCCTGGAAGCACAATGGCTGCACTTCCTGCCCCAGTGCAGCCTGGGACAGTGCCTGGCTGCACAGCAGCAGGAAGAGGCATGGCCATTGCACTTTCTGGAACACAGAGGCAGCCCGTGTGGAAGGGAGAGCTCCTGTCATGCTCCCCTTCCAGCAGAGTTGATGCTGGGACCCACACAAGATGTCTCCACGATCAGGTAAGGTGCAGAAAGCTCCCCTGCAAAAAAATATTAACAGCACTCTATTGGCTCTAGGCATATGTAGCCTACCCTCATGTTTGAATTCAGGTCTTTACAATACACCTTCATGTAGATGGTGCCATAATTCCTCAGTATGACAATTGGAGATATCCACTCTGAAGGATCTCAAATTGTGCCAGCTTTGCACAATTTGAGAAACTCCTCTTTGAATAGCTTCCTCAGCACAATTCTGCATTTTAACTTGCATTGGCACACCATTTTCTTTAACTTGAGTGTTATCTTTAAATTTTCCAGCAATCTCTGCAATGTTTGTGAAAGCATCAAGAAATGCAGCACAAATTTCCATATGGGACATTACTGCAATATGGTGGTAGGATCTAACACCATTTGAAGATCTTTTTGATGGTTCCATCAATACTTTCTCACATGTACTGTAATGAGCATTCATTAGAGATCCACCATAACCTGCTGGACTTGATTCTGGAAGATGCAACATAGTTGAAGCAGCAGCAGCAAATAATACAGAATACAGTTCTAAAGAAATAAGGGTTTTATGGTGAGCCTGAGCCGGCTAGCATCCTTATCTCATGACAACATTTTTACCATGCATAGTGACACAGAAGATTGTAGCCAAAAGATGATACATACTTCTTCCTCATCAGTAAGGTTTTTTGATGCTCCATGACACTCCATGAAGTTACAAACTTGCAACATTTCTTTGTTGCCCTATTAGGAGAGACTTTAAAAACTACTTTCTGGTTAAAATTTCCACTGTTCATCACTATGTAGTCACACTGATAATTGGTTTGTGGTTGCAAAAGTATAAACATATGTGCATTTGCCTGAATTTTTTTTGGGGGGAGGGGGCTGGTCCTCTCATTTTGTATTCTATGTATCTCACCTATCTGGTTTAGCGGAGAAGCAAGGGAGTACACATTCCATCTTCTGAAGAATTTTAGTTCCCCTCCCATCAGATTCTTTGTCATTAGGAGCATCTCATGCATTTTAGGAATGTTCTTTTTCATGGCAAGTTGACGCTTGATCATCTCCTGCATGTAAGTTGCAAAAGCACAAGCAGAGCTCAGCTCACATAGAGGAACTGCATACTAGGAAAACTGAGAACAATAACAGAATTTAAACTGTACTCTTACAACATTCAACAGTCATTTGAAACATGGGCATCCAAAGCTCTTATGGTTGGATGATATAGAGTGGCATCTTGCTGCAGAAGTAGGTTCTGAAAGATCCTTTTGTCTGCAGGGGCTATGAAATATAAAATGGGATCGTTCCCCCCTCTATTGAAGGAGCAGATGTTTAGGACTGTTTAGCTAAGACAAAATTATCGGTATGGCTTCCATTGTTCCCACATAAGCAGAGTATCTCCAGGAGTAGACAAGAAGAGAGGTGGGCATGGAAGCTGTGTCATCACAAAAATTCCCTAAAGAAGCATGCACTAACACTTGAAGGAATGTGACCTTGACAATCAAGACAAACTGCTGAGAAGAGAGAAGCAACCGCCCCCTGCTGAGATGAAGGAGATGAAGGTAAAAAGTTGCATGCAGATATGCTGAGTCCAGTGTCATCATCAAATCATTTTTGTGTTTTCTCAGCAAAGCAAACTCAGAATCAAGGTTTTCTTTTCCTTTATTTCTAAACTACGCATCCTTCTCCGCCTTCTTCCCCTTCTCTTCCTTCTTCCCTTTACCCTTCTTCCCTTCACTTCTTCTTTTTTCTCCTCTCACTTTTCCATGCTCCTGTTTCCTTCCTCCTACTTGCGTCCTGTAGGGACAAACTTTTGGCTGCAGTCTCCTCCGCCACTGATTTTGACACCTGACAATTTACTTTTAAGAAAATGTTACCTTTGGAAAAAAAAAGATTGCTTATTGCCTTTTTATAGTATTAAATCTGCAAGGTTGCTAATGCATGAGTAAAAATCAGTAGATTCTTATGAACTCCTCACCTCAGTGTAGGTGGTCCAAAGAGATTCTCATTCCCTGGGGTATGGAACCTCACTATGAGACTCTGTATTCATCCAGTACAACTAGAACTCTCTCTTTCTTATTGTGCTGAAGGGTGGCCATATTAGCTTGCTGCCATAAAATAATAGAAATATGGTATCATCTTAAAGACTGATGTATTGTACTGTGTTTTTTATGTGGTATATAATCTATTCAAAACACTTCATGCATCTGAACTCTAGTTCTTCCATGGAGAGCTTATGCCACAGTAAATGTGTTCGTATTTATAATGCCACAAGTCTTCTTTCACATGTTTACCTGGATATCAATTTTGGATTTTGATACCTTAGTTTTTGTTAGTTGGATGAGATACCAGAGACTGAAACTAAATACAGTTAGGATGAAATCCTGGCACTTAGTAATCTTGGCTCTTTGCAAAGACATACTCACCTGCTCATTAATAGTGTGAATCTCATTGAGCAAGCCAAGTACTTAAAAAAAAACCTTTCAAACGCTCCTTCCTCTAAAGCTTTTAATATAATTTGATCTTGCTGTTTTCTTTTGTTATTACTCCTTATGATTCTTTTATTACTTTTTTTCTAGCTTACTGTAAGTTTTAGTTAAGTTTGTTTTTTGTTTTTTTGCTTAATTGTCTCATGGCAGATTCATCTCATGAATCTTTTGGGGTTGAGAAGAGCTAAGCCACCAATGGTGTAAGTCAGTCAACAGCCCAGGTCTACTCCTGCATTCCAAGATGGCAGAAGGGAGAGAAACTAAGAAGGATCATTTGGTCTATTGTCTGTTAGAAAAATTCACCTTGCAAGGGCAAAATAGAAGAAATAATCCAATATTGGCAAGTTTCATTCAATTTGGTATCATTTTACTTTATTCTTCAACAAAATTAGCCAGCCTTCAGCCTTCTAAATTCCTATTAGTAAAAAAAAAATGGAATGATTTATTGTTAAATGTTTCATATCCATTGACTTCATGCTATGATGTTATGTTATGATTGCTTTTTCATTACATTTTAGCAGCTTGAAAGTGAAACTGTTTATTTTTTAAAGAAACTTTTTGCTGGATCATGCCTAGTTGAACTCTTGTTCTTTACAGATACCAACTAGGTGCCTATTGGAAGCAAAGCTTGATGGCAAGAGTTCCCTTTCCCTGCTGTTATACCAGCAACTGGTTATTTGCAGACACTTGGAGCATTTCATCCTGCAAGTACCATATGGCCATCATGCCTGGTACTTACTGAAAGCCTTATCCTTCAGTGTCTAATCCCCTTTTAAAACCATCTGAGTTGGTGGCTAGCATCACATCTTGTGGCAGCAAATTCCAATAGTTTAACTGTATAACATACAGTTATATGCTATAATGTATAACAAGGGGCATGTACTCACATGTCATCTATTTGTAATTGTTGTCAGCTTTTGACTGTATTTTTAAGGATTTGTTTATTTGTATATTAGTTTGATTTTGCCAAAATGTTTGTCAATCTGTTCATGGCCCTAGGACAACATGCAGCCCCAGGCTATTTTTCTGTCCCCTTGACTCACCCAGACTCTCCCAAACCTCTTTTGTTTTTTTTTTCCTGGCAAAGCAGCTAATAAGAGTGAAGCCTTCAGGAACAGCAATCCTTTAAACTTTTCACAGATGAAGACCAGGATACATGTGGCGAAGCATCATGAGAGTGCAGTCAAGATGGCAAAGGTTATTAATGATGAAGAACAAGCAAGCTACCAATGAATGCAGCTAGCAAGGAGGAGACAGCAACAAAGAGGAGTAGAGAAGCTGGGGAGACACACTGGAAGCATGAATTATACTAGAGACTCAGGTTAGCTGCGTTAAATGTTCAAAAAGTTAGCTTGCCTTTTCTGCTTCCCTCATTCTGTCCAAATGGTAACAGCATTTTGAAAGAGACTGCTGTCACTTACAGAAAGAGAGCAAAGCCCTTTTTACACCTTACCCAGTCATGGAGACATCTGGTGTGGATTCCAATGTTGGCTCCTCACCAGCTGCCTCCATGTTCACAACGGCCATGCCCCTTCGAAGTGCAGCACAGCCGCATAGTTTCCCAGGCTGCACTGGGGCAGGGACTGCAGCCATTGTGCTTCCAGGGCCTTCCCAGACAAGGTAAGTCTGTGATGGTGGCATGATTGCCAGTCATTGACGGGGACAACCTGTCAATGATTTGTGGTGCAGTTGCGCTGCCTGGAGATAGGAGAAGAAAGGACCGCAACCACATCATGCATAAATGTTGTGGTCCCATCCTTCTCCCGTTCTTATGGCGGGTTGGAAGGGTGGAGCGGAAAGGGCCCAAGAATCAGTGTGACTGTGGGGCAGAGGTAGTGCATCATCTTGCCAAGGTGGCAGCTCCAAATAGTAGCTGTTTATCAGTTGGTATGAACTGTGAGAAAGAGTTAAGAGGAGGAAAACGTGTTTCCTTGCATGCCTCAAGGAGAGAAAGATGGGACAGGAAAAGGGACTGGGTGAGTGATTGCTTCTGTGTTCCCACCCAAAATATGGCAGTTGCAAGTTCTGCTACACTGAGCCTACGTGAGCAAGTGGAGAGGGAAGTCCAGGCAAGGGATCCCACACAGAATTATGCTGATTAGAGAAGGGGACAACAGAGTGTTTTCCTATATTTTCCAACAGTACAACAGTAATAGCAATGGTAATATGTCGGTGATGAGCAATTCAGTGAGTTATTTTCTGGCAAGTAATAATCTATTGGGTGATCAGAGTAATAGGTAATGCAACAGGTAACTTTTTTAAAGCAACATTTGAAGCTTCAGGAGGTTGCGTATTCACTCTTTTGTTACCAAACCCCTCAGACATATGCATGTTCAAGCAATGGCCCTTTGCACCACATTAGTATGTTGGCTAGTTGTTGGGACCAATATGGGCCAGTGTCCTGTTTGGAATGTACAATGTCATAACCCAACATACAGTTTAGAATTTGAACAGTAGTATCTTCAGGAGGGGAGTGTTGTTGTAGCTGCACCATTGGGACCATGGAACAAGTGGAGTGAGCAGCATGGCTATTGCACAATGGTTGTGATATGTAATAGTATGGCAGCTTACAGGACAGACTGCCTTTGCACTGTGACAATTAAAAGATTGGGGCAGTGTCTCCCAGCAGAGGGGAGATTCAAAGGAATTTATCTGAGTGCATTGGTTAATCCTGGAGCTCCAGGCCTGGTGCCTTTGAGGCTGTTTCTCCATTCAGTAGTCTTTCTCTTTCTCTTCATTCACTTGGATATGGAGCAAAAACTCTCCTATGAATAACAGCTGGAGGTGGAGACCCCACTTCTTGAAACATCCTTTAGGCAACAAAACTCTTGAAGGGAAGCTGCATCCCTCTCCAGCTCATCTGTCCCAACTCCCTGCCATAGAGAAATTGTTCCACTCACTTCTTCTGGGTGGAAATGATCTCACTCTATGTTTTCATCTCTCTTTTCTCCCTATCCATTGTTGCCTTCCATCTGTGACTGTGAGAGGCTAAGCAAACATGTAAATACACACACTCAAGTATATAAAACAGAGGCTAAGGCTGCTCCAAATATTTTGTATCTAGCCACCCCCTCTCCAGAAACCAGCCATTTTGCAGCTATACCCACAGCCCTACTTTAAAAAAACAAAAAAACATATTGGGCACAAGGTTGAGAAACCTTGGGCTAATCAATATTGTCATGCTGTGTCCCTAGGTATGTCATGGAAGGTATTAAGAGGGCACAATACTGCTCAGATAGTGTTCTGGGCAACTGCTTAGGACCAGCTGCAAAGGTAAGAGTATTATCACTGCCATAGTGAGAAGGATCCAACTATCTGTTTTTCCTAAGTTGAATAATTAATAATCTAAAAACTGTTGGCTCCTTTGTAGATTCCAGGCTGCTTCTTCCACTGAAGGAAGAAGGGTGAGGCAATAAGCAGTGAGCATTGGTAAAGTGGCAGAGAAATACTTCCATTCTTCATCAACCCAATGCCCTTCTGATATGTTGGACTTCAACTCGCATAATCCCACAGACAGCCATGGGATTATAGAAGTTGTAGTCTAAACTGGCTCAGACAGGGCAAAAAATGTACCACACATCAGATGACCTATAATAAAGTGGAATTAAGATCTTTGATTTCATTTTTTCTGTATGTGAAGGAATCTTAACCATATTCATAAGAGAGTTTTGTTTTGCCTATTGAGAGAGAGTGAAAGTGGAAAAAAAAAACCAGATTCTAAGTAACCCAGTTAAAAAATTAGGAAGGAGATTCATGTCTAATTAATATACAATCAAATTCCCCACCCCAGTGTTTCCTTGTTTCACTAGAGTTGAAGATCCTTTGCAGTTGGTACCTCCAGCACACAGGCATTCAACAGCCTGGGAGAGATGGTGGATGTGTTGAGTGAGTTTACTCCTGTGTCCTCATCATGGTTCAGCTCCACGTTGCAGTGGAAGTTCATCCAAATCTGCTCAGCAATGAGTCTCTGACTGCAAGGGATACCAGTCAAATTATAGCTGGAGTGGCAACTTGTGTTCTTCCAGGTGTTGTTAGATTGCAACTCCTATCAGACCTAGCTGGCACAGCCAATCGTGAAAGATAATAGCAGTTGCAGTCCAGCAACATTTGGAGGGCCTTGAGTTATATACTCTGGACTACATCCAAAGCATACCTTGCTACAATAAGGTAGAAGCAGCTATTTTTCTTCCTAGGGTTTCTGGACTCCAGATCTTGAGTTCTTCCTTATCAATCTTACTATGACTGGTCAATATTTACTGCTCACCCAAGTTTGCATATTCATTTTCAAAAAATCTCTTCATTTATATTTTCTTCATCAGCTTAAACTGTTTGCTGGAAAGTATATGCGCCTGTTTCCTCTGAGTTTTCTCAAACTGTGGCCTGAAACATGCTTGAAATGCAATGACAAGCTTTTCAGTGTGGTCTCAGCTGTATGATCTCATCTGCCAAAATCCAGATGAGATAAACCTCAGGGCTTTAAACCAGATTGTTTTCCCCCCCACAAAATATGAAAAGAAGCTGGTGGAAGCTCTGTTTTAAGTTTAGAAATTCTAGATAATGTCAACTGAAGTGGGTGGTTCCAAATTGTTGAGAATTTTATTCATTGGATTTTTGTTGTTTGGAAGATGTGCATCATTCTTCACCAAACCATTACTCCTCAGATATGTTGGACTACAACTCCCATAATCCCACAGACAGCCATGGGATTATAGACATTGTAGTCTAAAACCCATCAGAAGGGCAACAGGTTAGACAATTGAGTTGGCCCAGCAGAGTTAGGGTCTAATATGAAAGGAGCAGAGAACTCCTCAAGGTCATTTGCCTCTCTGGGCAGTGTGGGACTTGTGCACTCCACTTTCCCTGCACAGCTAAATGTTCCAGTTTTTGGCAGTACAATTATGCAGTTTATGGAGAGGAATGTCTGCCTGCCCCCTTTGTCAGGCTTTATCAGCCACTCTTGAGGACCACAGCAGATGCTTCAGCCTCCTTGAGGCTCCTTCACAGCACTGACTCTTCCTTTATGGTAATGCAGAATAAGAAAACTCTGTGAGTGGCACAAATTCCCGATAAGCCCAATAGCTTCTGGGAAGGAGCCATTTCCCTGCTCTTCATTAACATTCTGATTACGTGGGATGCACGGAAGCCTTGATTCTTCGACATGCACCCTGCAGTTATCCAAGTCTCAGAGGTAGAATGCAGCAGATACATAAATTGCTAACTCAAGCTCGCCAAATTCATCCTGAGAGGACAGAGAAGCCTTCTGTGCAGCCAGTAAAAAGGAGTCTTTACTGAAAGGGGCAACAATAAAAATTAAGAATGTAATACTTTACTATTTTATTAAATTATTTCATAAATTCATTTCTTTATTTAACACTTTAGCTCGAGTGGCTTGGATTATTCTTCCACTAAAGCCCTCATGCCCTACTTCCTGATTCAAGTCCCACTGTTTATCCAGAACCACATGATCACTGGCTGGTGGTGAGACTAAATAGCTTCATGTCTTCCTTAGTGTTGTATGTGCAGAATTGGCATGGGATCCTCTTTCAGAATTTGGATTCCTGAGAAATCATGCTTTTTTTTTCCTGCCTGGCAATGCCAATGCATTGCCAGTTTATGAAGTGGGATGGATTTGTGCTGGGTAAAATTTGGGATGGATTTGTGCTGGGTAAAATTTGTTATTACTCTTCCATCGGACTTAATATGTGCTGACTCTTCCGTGTATTATCATAAACAGACACATTGGTTTGCATACAGAAGATTCCATCCTTGTCATCTCTTCCTCAACCCGAATGATCTCAAATAAGTGGGATGGCCAGAGGGGGGACGTCTGCCTGAGACCTTGGAGAGCTGCTACCACTTTCTGGGCTAGGTGGGCCCACAGTTTGGCTCAGTATAAGGCAGCTTCATATGTGACAGTTTCTGTGCAGTTAATCAAAACCATTGGGTGGGTATTTGAAAACCACCAAGGCAGAGCTATCACTTTACATAATAAAGAACTAAAGTGTTTTGAAAGAACAGCATCTTGGTGAGACAATTACAAAAACAATCAAGGTGGGGGTTCTTAGAGGCTTTCTTGTTAATCTGCATGAGTAGGAGGATCTTCCCATTGACTGACTCCCACTTTTAGGCAATAGTTCCTCCCTTGAAGAATCAAGATACAATAAAGGTGAAAATCTAAACTGACAAACCCAAGGCTGCCTGATCATTTCTGATGAGGTGGTGATGGTCATCTTAAAGTGTATTGAGAAAAAACAACAACAGTACAATCTGTTACAATCTGTTCTATAAATACTGAACAGTAAGGAAAATTCTACTTACTTTCCCAAAAGACATCAAATGTTCTAGTATCTTGTAAATTGGGGTGTAGCTATAGGGAGAAAGAATAAGGGCATTGCCCCCCAAAATAAGAATTTCTCCATGAAATTTTCATTCACTGCAGTAACTTAACAACATTAGTCCAGCATTTAGAAAGAGCATTTAGGCATCCCCCCCCCAAAAAAAAGGCAGGCAGAGTTACCAAGGGAATGAGCAAACAGAAGAGTTCTCGGTGAGGATGATTTCCAGTTTCTCACTCTGAAATGCTAGAAAATTGGGGATATCCTCAATGGAGGGCAGGGCAGAATTCCATTGAATTCTATTGTAACCTTAGCAAAGCAAGGGTAGCTTAACAGCCATGCAATTTATTACATTGGAAAATCCAGCCATTTAAAAGCCAACTGTCGCTGAATATAAAGATCTTTATTTTGGAAAACAGTGGGAAAGAAGGGGGAAAAGGAGGAAATCAACAACCCACAGACTGTTCAAAAATATTAGTTTATTTAAACTGATATATGATTATAGTTGCCCACTGGGGCAGAACTGGGTGCCCTTGGAGGGCCTGAGGTTTCCTATTCCAATTTAGGCCAACCCTTTTTATAGTCCATATGGTTTGGGTAGTGTAGAGTGACAGGGTCAATCCTCACTGTAGATAGTTGGCTTGTGCCATTGGATCACATGAGACATAGCGTGGTTCTGACCAATCCTCTTTTTTTCTTTCAAACAGAACTAAGCAAGTGAGTTATCTACCATATAAAAGTCAATGCCTGTCTGTGTGTTTATCTGTTTGTCTGTATTGACCAGATGAAGACCTCATACAATTGGCTGTGTGAGGCGAGAAGACCTCATATGATTGGCCGGCTGTGAAGATTCTATGGAATCCTGGGGTTGGCAGTTTAAGGAGGGGCCTTTAGAATTTTCAGGCGCAGAACTCTTGGGCTTCAGACTGGTTGCTATGGAGATGAGGCCTAGCAGTAAGAAGGAGGGCGGTGTATTCCCTCTGAAACCATATCTCTGGCCCTTTTCACACCTTACCTTTGGTTGAGCGAGGATCACGCGAGCAGCCTCTTCCATGAGGCTCTCACATCCTCGCTACTTTGATTCTGCAGGAGTTGCTGGCTGGCCGGCAGACAACATGAGAGCTCCACCTCTTCCTTCCACAGCGCAGTCGGGTATTTTCCCAGGCTGCACTGGGGGAGGAAGTGCAAGGGTCGCATCTCTGGAGCTCCGCACACAAGGTAAGTGAACGCAGGGCCCCGGAGCAATGCGTGATTGTGCACTATTTTCGGCTAAAAGCCAAAAATGATGTAGTGCGTGATTGGCACCTACTGACCCTGGCAGCGTCACACGATTGTGAGGACGTCGTCTGAAATGCTCCTCACAATCGCATGAAGCTCCAAAGGCTCTTTCGCATGAGAAATGCCATGCAAAAAGGGCCTCTGTTATGTTAACAACTCTGAATACAGATTGGATTGGGGAATATGGGGGAAAGTTACATGTACTGGGATAGGCCAGTTGCTATGGAGACAAGGCCTACCAGCAAGTAGGAAGACAGTGTATTCCATCAGGAACCCAGCCTCTGTATGTTAACAACTCTGCATACAGATTGCATTGAGAAATATGGGAAAAAGTTACAGGTGCTGGAGAAGACAGTTTGGTGAGTTCTTAAGAAGAAAATAAAATCTCAGACAACACTGGGTAAATACACTAGTTTTTAAAAACAGAAAAATGCACCATGTTGGATCTGAGTTGAATCCTGCTTAGAGCAGACCCATTAAAATAACTGAGATTTAATTTTGCCATGACTAAAATCTCACTGATTTTTGTGGATCTGCTCTAAGAACCAGCATGGTGAAGTGGTTTGAGCATTGGACTATGATCCTGGAGACCAGGGTTTGGTTCTCCACTTGGCTAGAGAAACCCACTGGGTAACATTGGATGCATCACACACTCTCAGTCCCAGAAAACCCCATGATAGGGTCACTTTAGGGTCACCATAAGTTAGAAATGACTTGAAGGCACACAATGGGCCTTGCCGCACTATACTGTTATAGTGCTATTATTCTACGTTCAACATCCTGTGGAATTCTGGGGTTTATAGTTTACTCAGGCCAAAATGCTCTCTAGCTGAGAATGCTAAATGCCTCTCCCTAAGCTGCAAAATCCAGGATTACATAGGATGTTGATAGTGGAATAACAGCACTGTTAATAGTGTAGTGCAGAAAGGCCCAACAACTCTAAGCATGATTAAGCTTGGATCTGACCCTATGAATTACAACACATATGATATTTACTCTGTTGATTTTTTTTTAAAAAAAATAATATTACAGTCAGCCCTCCACATTTGTGGGTTTCACTTTCATGGCTTTGATTTTTTGTGAGCTTCTCCAACCTGTGCAGCCCCATCTCAAGCACTTCTTTTCTGGAGGGTGTGCAGCTCTTTAAAAACCTGCCTCTGGTCCTCTTCCTCCTCCACCAGCTGCTACCTGGCTGGCTAATGATGGCTCACAGCCTGATTTCTCAGCACACAAACCCTCTCCCAGTGCCCCCAAACACACTCAAATCACAAGATCGCAAGAGAGAGGAAGAATAGGGCCACCGTGCTGACTCACCGTTTCCCTTCTCTCCTTTCCCTGACCTGATTTGGGCCCTTGGTGCCTGCTCTCCCCACCATGCCTTGGTCACTTTCCCACAGACACTCACACACACATTTTGATATTTGCAGTTTTTCCACTTTTGTGCCCCTAATCCTAGCCAATGTGAAGGGCTAATTGTACTTAGTTTAAATGCAAAATACCCAAATTACATTCAGCTAGATGTCATGTACCTGTATGTGTGCAGAACAAATGTCCATAGGGCAGAAGGAAGACTAGCACTCGGATGTTGGCCACATGATTGACTGTACAAGCCAGACTCATGGCTATGGGGAGAGAGTGATTAGAAGCCACCATGGAACATCTTTCAGTTATCATTACCTTTGCCTGGCACAAAAAGAGATTTACCAACATGAAGTGGAACACAGCTGATCTTTTATAGCTGATAACTATATTCAAGAGAAATTAAGATTTGGCTCTCAGGCCACTTCCGCACTACACTGTTATAGTGCTATTATTCCACTTTCAACATCTTGTGGAATTCTGGGGTTTGTAGTTGACTGAGGCCAAAGAGCTCTCTGGCTGAGAATTCTAAAGTCCCCTCCCTAAACTGCAAGCCCCAGGATTCCACTGGATGTTGAAAGTGGAATGATAGCACTACAACAGTCTAGTGTGGAAATGGTCTCAGTTGGCACAGCAGGGCTGGAATCTGTAATTACAGAAACAGAAGAGTCCTGACCTTGGAGAGGCTTTAGTTGAAAGAAGAATTCTGGACTAGGCCCCTTTTTACTTCTTTTCCTGAGGAGTCTGCTCTCCATTATGTTCCAGGTAGCTACAGTTTCAATTTAGAGTTCTGGACAGCACTGGAAAACAAGATAAAGAAGTAAATATTAAATGGGGAGTGATGGTGATTATGATAGCCATACCCCAGTCAATTTTTATGCCAAAGAATGGGAGGCTTCAGCATTTAAAGGAGTTAGTTCAGTTTGCATCTTGATCCAGGTCACAGAGGGAGGACATGCCCTTCTTTCTGCACTCCAGATGTTCCTGGCTGAAAAGACCCACTAGGAAGCAGAACAGGTAAGAAAGGAAACAAATTGTTCCAGGGCATAGGATGGATAGACAGTTGAAATAGGAAGAGACTTCTTATAATGAGATACTCAACACCAACATAACGGTAGCTGTAGCAGATGGATTAGAAAACAGTAAAGCAAGAATCTGTCCATAAAAGTCTGCTACAGAGATTGGAGCTGAACTGGCTACTCACTGAGCAGTATTTATCATCTGACTTCCATGGATTAGCTTTGTGCAAGTCCAGATGGGAGTTTTCCTTTAATTTGTGAAGCTTATGGAACTAGAGGATGCTCTAAAGATTTTCCTTACAACACTTAAAGCTGTGGTTTTCTCGTGGTTCTCTCTCATTCACTTCCTGCCAGGCTGTGGTTTCCTGGTTTCTTCATTTTGTTGCTCTCTCACACAAGTCTCCTGCTGGTCTTTCTGACAGAAAAAAAAAAGCAAGTAGGCTAGGTGTCGGAAAAGCCCATCAAAATTCACAGCGGAAAAAGAGCACACTCACTTTTTGACTCTGTGTTTGACTTCCTGCCTCCAGCAAAAAAGAACCTTCTGCATGCAACTTTATAATACATGGATTATTGTACTAGTGGGTGCTAAAGGAGGATGTGGGCATCAAAATAAGGTTGCTTTCAGATAGGGTTTTTCCTGTGTAATGCCACTTTCTCAGTCATAGATTTTAGAGGGAGTCCAAACAGGGTCTTCTTCCATTTCTTATTGTCTTGTGTTAGCCCACTCCTTTTCTCATCTTTATTTCTTGCTGCACCAATTTTGATACTGAAGGAAAGACAGTACGGTTGCACAGTGAGTTTTGACTAGTTGCATTAAGGGGTGCCTACCTGGAAGCACCCTAATAGGAAAGGAGGCTAGGAAAGGAGTGGAGATTCGGGATATACTGTACATAATGAGAGAATCTGGGGACTTCTAGCGTCCATCAAGGCCAGAGCTAGATATGATATGCAGCAGACTCCCATGAAAAACAGCCACAGGAGGCAGTGAATTAATCAGAGGATTCAGGGAGCAGCCTTACCCATAAGCTGTTTGTCTAAACAAAATCAACCCCCTCATTTCACTATTAGGAAAATGTTCCTATTGTTCTCTTTTTGGTCAGAAAAGCAGCTTATTGTTGGATATTTTGTAAGGAAAAATGGTGAGAGGGAGAATGATATGCAGCCCCTTTACTTTCCATTCCTGCACTTGTTTTTCATTAAACAGAAATAAAGAGAAGGTGGGGATAAACAGTTAAATGAATCTCCTATTAATGTACAGTTTGGAAGTGTCCGCTACATGTTAAGTCTTGCTTCAAAAAGCAAATGTGGCTCCTGTTCTACATTTGACCAAACTCTTCAAAGAAACGTTCTTGATAGCTTGTCACATCAGAAAGTACTACAATGACCAGGTTACAGAAAAGGGACCATGAAAAAGATAGTGGGAGGCCCATTCGTGACACACTGAAAACATTCTGAGGGGAATGTAAGTCATTGTCAAAACCTAAAGAAGAAAGGCATTTCAGGGGAATCTCATCTGCATCCCTGTAAGTTTGCTGTGGCTGTGATTGTTCTCTTTGTGAAACCTGAGAACATAACAACAATGGCTCCTTGGTTCCACTTGCACTTTACCAATGTCACTGAAGAAATGGCCGATTTCCCCAAATAGATATTGGCCCTCCTCCAAGTCGACTGCCACGTGCACTAACCAATGAAGACATTTATACGAACCTCTGTGTGTTGATGTGCCATTTTAAGAAGCAAAAAACTTTTTTCACTCTGCCTCTTCTTCTTGCTTTCATGTGTCATGGTTCCTGCATATGGAGCAATGAGGGCCAATGAGAAAGACATGAAAAATAAACACACTGTGTATTTCATATTAGTAAAGAAATAGCCCTCTGGCCTAGGAATCATCCACTGGCTTCACTAGTGAATGGAGAAAGGCCTGGCTGGATCCTTATTTTTTCTCTCTTGTCATCAAAGTACTGCAGCAGACCAACAACCCTTACCCATCAAGAGATTTAGAAACCGTTTCCTTGAATACAGATGGGATCTCACAGGCTGGAAATCTAGCTGGCATGTAAGATATATTCAGGACATGTGGCTTGCAAATATAATTCATGGGAAATGCCAATGTTCAGAAGAAAGCTCCCAAAGCTCAGGGCAATGTGTTGGAAAGACAAAAAAGGGTGACTCAGTAAGAGTGCTGCATCTTTCTGTTGCAGGAGTTCAGAGCGTGTTGAAGAAGGATGTTTCAGTAACGCACTCAGGCCCTTTCTGCACCTTACCTTTTTTCGGCGCTGGGGTGCAGGGATCACACAAGCAGCCTCCAGCGAGAGGCTCTCGTGTCCCCACTGCTTCAGCTCCGCACGAGCTGCCTGCTCCTGAGCAGGTAGTGCAAGAGCCCCGCCTCTTCCTTCCGCAGCACAGCCTGGGAGTTTCCCAGGCTGCGCTGGGACAGGAAGTACAAGCGCTGCAGCTCTGGAGGCTCCGCACGCATGGCAAGTGCGCGTGGGGCCCTGGAGCAATGCGCGATCATGCACCATTTTGGGCTGAAAGCCAAAAATGAAAAAGTGCGTGAGCGGTGCCTGCCCTACCCTGGAGCATTGCGAGATTGTGAGTGCGTTGTGCAGATTGCTCATCACAATCGTACGATGCTCCAGATGCCCTTTTGCATGGCAAATGATGTGCAAAAAAGGCCTATGTCTCATTAACAGAGGTATGGCACTGAAGTTTGGCAACAGTTGGGGAGTCACAGACAGAGAAGCCACAGTTCAGAGTTGCTATGAATTACAATAACACAATCAAAGCATTGTACTTATTCATAGCAAAGTATGTTGCACCTGACTCTGGGGAACCTGGGCCATTCCCACCCTACACTGTTATGGTGCTATTATTCCACTTTCAACCTCCTGTGGAATTCTGGGGTTTGTCATTTATTGAGGCCAAAGAGCTCTCTGGCTGAGAATTCTAAAGCCCCCTCCCTAAACTGCAAGCCTCAAGGTTCCATAGGATGTTGAAAATGGAATAATAGCACTATAACAGTGTAGGGTGGAAATGGCCATAACCTCCCTCTCTCTGTGTATGTGGCTATATAAATGTGCATGCCACTAAAGATACAGAGGACATGAGGGTGCCACCAAACACACACACACGCGCCCCATGCAAAAGAGTTAGAGGCTTCATTTCCATTCTCCTGTCACCATCCTTCATTTTCTGTTCCTCAGTGTTGGCTGCCACTGTTGGAGGAAGAAAACAACACAAAGAGATGGACATTAGAAAACAGATGGGGAGAACACAGCCTAGGGATGCTGTTTTTGGTGGAGGCCTCATTTATTCCATAATGTCTAATTTCACCTTGAAAATTCACGAACAGGTAAGAAATTCTCCAAGAAACTGGAGATTGCATTGCAGCTGTATCTGGCGAGGATATATAAGATGCAGTGCTCAAGTGCGTTACTCTCTTGCCCATTTTCCTGTTTCTCAGAATAAGCAGGATCTTCTGTCTGCTCTCTCTGTCCACAGCCCACCTTTGTAAATTTCTATGTTTTAAAATTTTTGTGATGTGAGTATTTTACATTTCTGTGTAGAAAAGAAGTATATATACCAGAAGTGGGAATGTGCAGCCTGTAGTGTGCATGGGCCCCCCAGATCCATTTTGCAGCTACCCCTCTTTTCCCATTTTTTTTTCATTTTCCCCCCTCTCAGAGCACATGCACTGTATACTCAAACTGGAAATGGAGTTCCAGGTTACCTTCTGATTAAACAAAGGCCTCTTCTGGCCCTTAAACAACCCAAGCCCCCCATGTAGCAAATTTGCCCCAACACTTCCTAAGGGTATGTTTTTGTGTTGTTCTGAGTAATTTTTAAATAAAACCTAGGAGTAATGAGGGCACAATAGAGGCAAGGTGGGGCAAGGGGGATGCCACCATAGTCACCCAATCCCTGGCAGTTGCCCACCCCGATACAGTTGTGTTGGGAGCATTTGGAGGCAGTTCTTTTCTTTTTTCTTTCTTTCTTTTTTTTTTTTTTTTGTAAATAAAATACATTGGGTCCTGGAAGGCCCTTTGGGGTTGCACTTTCCCCACTTGATTTAGAGAGAGTGTAAATAGCGAATGCCAAACAATACATAGGCAGGTGAAAATGTATCAATGGTAGTTTCATTTTTGTCTGGACTGAGGTTCAATTTATTGGCCTTTATCTAGTCCGTTACTGACTCCAAACCACTGCTCAGCATCTCTGTCACCTCAGCCTGAATCAGAAGTACAACACATTACTCTGTATCCCAAGATGATTTACTCAGTGGTTTCATACAGATGTTAAGGGGGACAAGATGTTACTCTGTGGGACCACACGGGGACAAAATGTTACCCTGTGGGATCATCCCATATATACCATGGCGCTGATTAGCATCCCCAGCATGACCCTCTAGAATCAGTCCTTCAGATAGGACTAGAATCACAGAAATAGTGTGTCCTTGATTCCCAACCTAGAGGGCCTGTCCAGAAGGGTCAATATCCATTTCCTACCAAAAGCTGCCAAGAAACACAGGAGAATTAACAAGGTTGCATTTACTCTGTTCTTCTCCCAGCAAAGGTAATTAATCAGGTAACCAAAGCTAGACCTGATATAGAGATAATTTGTTCACAAACAATTTAGCTTTGGGTGTGAGCACTGAGGTGGTCAAACCTGAAAATGATATCAACTAAAAGGAAAGGAAAGGAAAGGAAAGGAAAGGATTGCCCCCTCCCCCAAAACCCTGTCCAAACTAGGGGAATGAACATTAAAATGGCAAATTCAGTTCAATGTAATGATATGTGTTAGAATCGTAGAATCATAGAATCATAGAAATGTAGAGTTGGAAGAGTGTTGAAGTAGAATAATCCCATCTTCACATATGGAGGTGGGACATGAGCTGGCAGTGACTACTGAAAGGAAGGACCTTTTAGTTATGGTAGATAGCTCAATGAAAATACTAACCCAGTAACTGGGAACAGAACAGTGGATTAGGTTGTAAGTTGTAGGCCTGATTCAGCAGAACTCTTATGTTCTTACATGCTTATTTTCAGGAAACAGTTTCAGGATAGAAATGCTTTTGCACTTCCTAATAGGAAACTGAGATAGGCTGGATGTTTGATGTGTTACCCTTTTATAATTGAACTTTTCAAACTGTTAGGCCCTTTCTGCACGGCATTTGCCATGCGAAAGGGTGCCTGGAGTATCGTGCGATTGTGAAGAGTGATCTGCACGACACACTCACAATTGTGCAATGCTCCAGGGGCCGGCAGGGACTGATCGTGCACCTTTTCATTTTCGGCTTTCAACCAAAAATGGTGCTTTAACTGTGTATTCCTGTATAGTGGAGGTTGGACTGGATGGGCCTTGTGGTCCCTTCCAAATCTATGATTCTTTGACCCCCTAATGGTCTGTCAAAACCTACTAAAACTAAGGTGGGCCTGTTGGCACATTGCAATCTGGTAAGCCCAGGAGACCTTCCTTCAGCAGGAGAGCAGAAGGAGCAGTGCCAGTGCACTGGCCAGCAAGGCATCCAGCCCCAGGCAGCTGTACAATAAGGGCATTGGCCAACAGTGGTCTGGTTGCCAAGTCAAAACCACACTGCTACACATGGAAGAGGCCCCAGATAGATCCCGGGTAAGAAGGTGTGGGGAATTCAAACCTCTTTGACTCATGGCTAATTAAAGGCAACAGGTATCTGATCAAAGATGATGAACCTGGTTACTCAGACAGCATAGTACAGCATTGAACACTGCGCCCCACTCCCTGTGAAGATCACCAACTGTCCAGGGTGTTGCAGAAATCCAGGTACCCTAACACCACCTTCTTACAGCACAGTGAAATTGATCACTTGGCCCAGGAAGGACAAAAAAGATAGGACTTTCCTCCCTTATTCACTACTGCCCGATGCTCACCTGTGTTTATTGTGTTGAATCAAGGTGGCTTGGAGACTTAGCAGCTGTAACAGGGCTTCAAAAGAGCTTCCCGGACCTGGGAGACATGAGTCACTGCGGACAACCCATTTACCATTCAATTACTGGGAGGGGACAACTGTACCAAGGAGAATGAAAGTATTCAAACCTTCCTCCCCTTCAGCTCTTTATTTTTGTCACTCTCCATTATAACTGACAACTGTCCCACAGGAAGAGTCTGGGCTCTTCTTTCCTCCCATTAATTGCAGAAGTTTCATTCTCTACCTTGACCAAGGAAGGTGTTACTGTTGGAATGCTGGGTGGGTCTTCTTCTAGCATCAACATGCATATCTGCATTCACTTGGTGGCACCCCCTCCTCTCCTTCCTTCGTGGCACGAGCTTTTGCATATCAGCTGCATGTGGCCTATAACAGCCAATCTCAGGAGGACTGATTGCAAAGAAATGGAGGAGGCTGCACGGGTCACGTTGTAGCCCCCTTCTTCCAAGTCCAAGGTCTATTGAGAGTACAGAGCATGGATTACATTCACCTGAGGATCCTCTTCCCACCTCTCATTCAGTCTCAAGTAGAGAACTTATGGTGCCAACAGCAGGAAGTCTGGACAATCTTTGAGATAACTCATGTATAACATGGTTGAAAATTGTGATCTCAGTGGGAGGTAAAATTCTTTGGACCTCATTGAAAGGTTAATATTCTCCAAACCAGTGTTTAAGCTGTGTATACAAAACCATTTGAAGTAACAGCAAAGACATCCTCACTGCATTCTGGACACACACCCAGTTGGCTCCCAGACCAGTTAGCTTTGGCTAAGTACATCCTGCTTTCTTGGCCTCTTTGCCTCACAAATGCAAAACTGTTCACAATGATTCATCTGCTCCTCCCCCTTGACTGGGATCACCTCTCTCAGCTCTGGCACAAGATTCTAAAACATTCGGGGAAAGCTTTCTTCAGTCATGACAAAAGGTCCCTTGATCATCCCTATAAGCTTAACAAAGGATGGCCACACAACAGCCACTGCAATGTGAAGTGATAAAGTACAGAAGAAAAGCAAATGCCACGATCCTTTCCTCCTTCATCCCCAGCTTCTTCCTCCACACTTGTGAAAACGTTGAAGGTGATGATGCCACAATTTAGAACTGAAATGAATGCCTTTTATGTGAGGAAAATATGTTATTCTTTGTGGCTGTGGGATGCTACAGTTGAGATCACCATGGATAAAATACTGGCTCCTGCACTGATGGCCTCCAGAGACAGAAGAGCAATACTGTGAAGCCATGGAAACAGCAAAGCTGGGCATGAAACAGTAATTGGGCCACTTCTTCACACACTGTAGGTGCTGAGGAAGGAAGAGATGCCACTTTCTTGTTGTGTGTTTCTAAAATAGGAGGCAAAAGAAGGAGTTGGTAGCCAACTTGCCACAACTATTAGGCAGGATTTCAGAGACCTAGAAGTCATCTGTGGGAGTTGCATAGGAACCTGCTTTAAATTATACCAACTCAGATCATGTGCTCATCTGGCTTATCTGGCTGTACCATCAATTCTCACTGGTAGGGTTTGCCAGGATCTCGGGTATTTCTTGTCACCTGTTCCCTGAATTGGGATCTTCTGATTGCAAAGTGTGAACCCTAATCCTGAATAATGTTTACTATTGACAATACAGACACCTCTGTGCATCCCACCATAGCCTCTGGTTAAATAGTTACTGGACATTTTATAGAACTACAAGCTGGATCCTGGTGAAAGTAAAAAGTAATCCTGCAAAAATGTGAACAATGATGCTGCAAGAGACATGGGAACATCTGATGATTCTTCCATGGGCAACAATTCAACAGTATGCAGAATGTTGGATAAATATATTCCCCCATTTTCAGATAAAAAATGAACTTTTTTATTTGTTTTTAATAAATCAAGAAATTCCTTTCTTTTGGTACTTGAAAAGGATGAGTGTCTCTGTTCTTAAAGCTCCACATCTTTTAGGACTGGACTGAACTGGTGTTGAATTGAGGGTGGCCTCTTTTAATTCCATGTTTCTTTTCAAAAATATGTTTTATTATTGAACTCTGGTCACTGCTGCTGTTCTTCTATCGCAGAAGCAGTTTAGAACAGAAGGAAGAATGGCTGCAGTGGCTATCAGAATAATACAGCTGCGTGAAGGAGCTCCAGTTGCCAAACCTTCTCCTTACACCATAATATTTTGTTGTGGGAGATTGTCTAGAATGGCACCTCAACTTGGGTGAAACCTCCAAACAAAAGGAGAACAGTCCTAATAGTCTGTGATTCAGTTTCCTTTTACAAACAAAGGTGAGGGGCAGCACAAGAGTTTCCTTTGGAGTGAAAATGAGCTGATTGTGAGCTTTCCTAATCTATTTCAGCATCCCATTAACTTATTTGAGCCCAAGAGACATTGCTATTGCACTAGGAATGACAGAATCAGAGTGGAGGCTTTCCTCTCAAGTCCTTTCCTCTCCATATCATTGGGTACTTGTCCAAGTACCCAAGCAGGACTGGGATTATTGCTTAAGGCAGTGGTAAAATAGGAATTGACCCCAACTGTCCAGGAAAATATTTTCTTACAATTCACTTTTAAGGTTGCCAGACTGAAAACTGGAGTGGATTCTTGTACTTCTAATGGATGTGTAGAAGAAGGAATTTCAGCTGACGCTGTTTGCCATGCCACTACATCCTGGTGTTTCTGGTTTTGCGGGGGATACACTTGCCTTTGGCTAGAGAGAATGTCACGCTTTGAGGAACTGGGCCTACCTTGTTCAGGGGAAGAGGAGGGACATCTAAAAATAGCATTAAACGAATTGTGCAACCCTATTTTCACCACCTTATAAGAATCAGGGTTGTAGTGCACTGATAATGTTTAAATGTAAGTGCAAGACCATAAGAATGTCAGCATATGCATTCAGACTTCTTTAATCAGTTTCTTGCCATTTCTGAACATTTAACACATTTTTATTATCCATTGTTTGGGGTGGCTCTTTTACTTAAAGATCTGTTTGATGATTTTTTTCAACTTCATAGTCTTCTAACATGAAGCTAAAGCAACAGCCGCAATGACATAGTCCCACCCTGGAGTCTCTGAGGAGCCTGGTGGGTCCAGGAATGGGATTTTGTTCCTGTAAATATGTTTGCATTATTTATTTTAAACATTTGGATAAATCATAATAGGAGAGACATCTGCTGTTAAAATGGGCAAACTGCATTTGCGCCTGCAGTCACTGCATGTGAAAGATAACCCAGCAAGAGCAGTCATGCTTAAGGGACGATTGCAGGCATTAAGGAACATCTTTTCACAAGAAGAGGAGAGGATTATATGAGAAGAGTCACTCCCTAAGTTGGGAATGTGGTTCACATAATGCTGTCACTTTGCTCATGGCTAATATACCCCTGAGTGTCACTTTGGTGATCTGAAGTTCTTTCATTTCCATCTGAAAGCCATTTTTCATGTTCTGAAGGAAAACCCCCGAAACAAACCGCCTTCCATATATTTTGCTGATACACCCAGGCAGCTTTTTCCAGCAGGCGAGCAAGCTGCTGTCAGCGTGTGTCCACATCTCATTGCTGAGGGTGCCCCTCAAACGTGCCTCCTTCATTTGTTCCTCCTCAGAATTAATATCTTTCTAAGCCTGATGGCATTTGAAAGCTCCCAAAGCTGAGATTAACTCCTTGGAGCTGGATCCAGGAGTGTGCCTCATTGCCAGTGACTGGGCTGTGTGGCTCTGGGTTCCTCTGACTCAGTCGCAGCACAAGATTAATTGCCCGGCATTCTGGGAAGTTTATCATTGCCACCCTCAGCTCCACCAATTTCACCTTTCCCTGGTGCTCTCCTTGCTAAAATTTCCTGTGAGAGCTCCCGTGATTGCTGCATAATCACTTACCAGCCATGTCTCCCCTTCTGCAGAAGGCTGTGCATAGCGTGACATTTCTGCAGCCATCTGTGCTGTGCACTGGGGCCTGTGTGTGTGTGAGAGCGAGCGAGAGGGAGAGCAGGGCGTCTGCTTTGGGGGTAAACAACACCAACTGAAACAACTTAGGAAAGAAGAGGGGGGTGGGGAAGTGGAAGATGCACGACCAGTTTGTGATTTGTGGAAGCTGCTCAGTTGAGAGAATAGGGTGACCAGAAGGAGAAAAAGAAAATCGGCTTTGAAGATTCTTCTGTTCTTTTCCAGGCAGTCGCTCTGCTACACCCCCCCTCCCAAGTGCCTCTTCCCTTTTGGAAAAAGGGGAGGAATAATTCTTGTGGTTGGAAAGGCACTTTGGAGAACAATCACCAGTCTCTTCACCTCGATTCTTTCAGCCTCTTCTAGTTCCCTAGGCAGAGGTGGGAGGAGATCAAAGGAGCGGGCACTGAGGATCAAACTACATGCTACATTCAATGTGTCTTCCTATTTTGCCTGTGGATTTTAAAATAACAACCAGTCTCCTGCTCCCATCTGGAGCTGGAGGCAGGGGGTAATGCAACACCAGCGCCACCAACACTCCATTGCTCTTTGCTGTAGATGGGTAGCTGCAACTTCTCTCCCAAGGAAAACAGCAGCTTCAGGGAGAAGAATTTTTCTTTGCAGCCTGGGCACATGGTGTGGTGGTGGTGGGGTTAATTCCATCCTCTGCCTAAACCATGGCCGTTTCTGCACTAGCCTGTTATAGTGCTATTATTCCACTTTCAACATCCTATGGAATCCTGGGCCTTTGAAGCCCTTCCCTAAACTGCAAACCCCAGGATTCCCTAGGATGTTGAAAATGGAATAATAGCACTATGACAGGCTAGTGCAGAAACGGCCCATGTTCCTCATCTGGACCAGAGGGACTCTTCAGCTGCTGTTTAAGCACACAGAAACACATGTGCTTCTAAGCCTAATACACAGTTTAGGCATGGTGGCTTAACTATCCCCTCAGCCATATACTCAATCTTAGAGTAGATTCTGTCTCAGCCCTTCTACTTCTGGTGAGGGGGGTGGAATACGAAGACTGACTGACTGTGGGCTTGTTGTGGGATTGCTGAAAGCATCCTTCAGTATTGTTCCATTACAATACTGTGGGTTTGGGTTTTTAAAAAATTCTTTATTAACACAACGCAGACATTTCTTTACAACCCATCAACATCATAGTTTGTTCACACAGTAGAAATGGCCATTAACTTCCTGTTCTCTGTCCTTTCAGATAGGAATAATTACCAGACATTACACCCATTTGAACCATTATATAGACCTTCCAATAGACCTCTCCAATAGTTCCAATAAAGTCCAATTTGGCTATACCCTCCCTTGTTATTTATGTACAGTACTCAATAAGTGGTAGCCAAGTTTCAATAAAGGTGTCTGTCTTTCCTCCATGGAGCTTTTTATGATGACTGACTAATTTTTCATTTGAGGGCCAGTGTGGTGTAGTGGTTTGAGTGTTGAGTGTTGAGTGGAGATCAGCATTCAAATCCCTGCTGACCTTTGGAAAGTCACACTCTCCCAGACTCAGAGGAAGTCAAAAGCAAACCCACTCTGAACAAATCTTTCCAAGAAAATCCTATGATAGGTTCACCTTAGGATAACCGTAAGTCAGAAACAACTTGGAAGGCACACAACGACAACAACTTTTCATTTAACACAAAGTTCTGTATTTTTATCCACCAAACGTATCTCTCTATGGCCTTTTCCACACTTTGATTTAGAGATGGGGCAGAGTGTCCTCCGGTGAGGACGTTTGCACTTGGGGGCGAACTGGGTCCGGACTACTTTATGTATGTCTGGACTTCAGCCTGCTCCAGAATGCCCAGAACTGGTGGTTCGCCGTGCTATTGAAAGACCGCTTAAAAGAGGACTTTCAATAGCACAGTGCGCCCCAGTCCGTTGCTGCGCTAAGTGTAGATTTGCAGTCTGCAAATCTTCCGGGGGTGGGCTTTAGGCTGGCGAGCTTCTCCGGTTGGTGAAGCCTCCACCAACTGGAAAGCGCCATTTTCGTCCCCAGAGAAGTGTGAAGCGCGAGCACACACTGCTCCAGATCAGCGTGGATCAGCGGAGGGCACGCGCCATCCCGGTAAGTATCAGAATGCCCCGTTTCCCCCCACAAGTGCGAAAAAGCCCTATATCTTAGTTGACTTCCACTCTGGCCACCACAAGCCTTGCAAGTGATAAAAACATAGAAACAAGATATTTGTGCATAAGT